>JADLZK010011678.1:0-260871 GCA_015847255.1 Hyparrhenia diplandra
TTGCTTCGTTATGCCCATTTGGTTCGTTTCTCAGTTTAGATTTCGGTGGAGGCAGCGAGTACAGACGGCAATGCCACCCCGAGGAGGTCCTCAGCTTAAGGCCGACACAAAGGTGTTTTACCCTCCCCTCCTTCTGTCCTGGTGTGGTAGACTTATTTTTCCTAATTCAGCACCCCCATTCCTGGTTATTGTTCTGACTTTGCTTGGAAGGTAGGATAAACTAAATTCACTTTGTAAAATGGGATGTGGATGAGTGCATAGTTGTGCATAAGTACAATTAACCTCCTTCCAAAATTCGCCAGAAGAAAGAAAAAGAGTATATGTTTTTGTGGTGCATTAGTACAGGGCCCTGATTAGTATTTAGGAAAAGACATAGGCGGTGCTTTCCAAATAGTAACTCGTCTTTGGCCTTTTCTTGTGATACATAGCTTTTGCTGTATATCTGGACATAATGTATACTGTATACATATACTCTTGCAACTATCTTACTGAGTCTTTTGGTAGTTGTCAATAAATGCAAATGCATTTTTCAAAAATCTAGCATCAAGAATGGAGGGAGGGCTGGAGTGGACATGGAGGTGTGTGAGGCTCTGTGTTTGAGCCCTATGTTTTGAATTTTTGAATTAGCTTATTATGGATTTATACCATATGTTATGTTTGAATTTGGATTTGGAAATTGTGGATTTAACATGATGTTGAATTTTGTGTTTTAGAAACATAGTAATTTGTCCTAAAATCCTGAAAAAAGTGATATGCAGGGGTAGCCTAATAACACAACTTTATTGGTAGTGGCAGGCTTAACAATTCTACTCTTACTAAACCAGGGCCAAAGCATAAAAGGTACCCATGTCGGTCTACTTAGAGAAATTGCAAATAGACTCATGATAGATGATAGACATCTTACTCTATACTTATTATACTTAAAAAATGTAAGGACACATTGGAACTTGATTAAAAATGAACTTGATAAATAAAATTTAGACATGTCTTCATTATGTGAATTGGGCTACTGCATGTTTATTATAGCTATGCTCCTCTAGCTCCTTGATACATGGGGGTGGCCTCTTAGTTTTATCCCTCTTTGGGTGAACCTTTTTCTTTGGGTAGTATGAAAATATCGCTACTCTTTTTTCTCTGTAGGTAAGGCGTGATTATCATATTGATTATGTCCCCGTCTAAGAATACCAGGCTGGCAAAAACAAATGACCGGAAGTAAGTTTTGCACCTCCATATCTTATTAGTTTTATATGGTTCTTCTGGGCAGAGACTGGCATGTCTTAAGGTTATTGTTTGTATCCATACACTCAGGTATCTTGCATGTCTCTAATTACTATGATAACTAACTGAACTGCAGATGTGATTACACAATGAAATTACATTTGTTTGTGCAATGCCTCTAGCTAAAAATATAGCTTCCCATTTGTTAGGCAAACATAAAACCCAAAACATCATTGAATATCGTTTCAATTTGATCATGAAATAATCATAGGTATCTGTTTTCTTCGACTTGTGGTAGAATTTCTTGGATTTTTTCAATGATAATGATTTGTATTGTGGAGGAGTTTATAACTGAAACCCCAAAACCCAATATGTGTATTGCTTTAGGTTGTACTTGGCTAGGTGCCCATCATGACCTGTACTACAGCAACTTTTATGGCTCCATAATGATTTCTGCAGCACAAGCTGTTGAAGTTACATTTGTTGTGTCTGCTTTGTGAGAAGCTGAAATAGGAGAGCATCATTGGATGGGTTCATAGCTGTTGTTCGCTAGGTGGCGACTAATCGGGCCTAGGCAGATGGGATAATCACGAGTCGGAGGGTGTTCCGCCGCCTATGGGGTAGGACCTAGGTGGTCTAGGCGGTGAGGGAGGTCGGGCCGGACAGCCTGAGGTTTGATGCAAGCCTCATGCCGAAGATCTTGGAGAAGGGCGGACCTGCTGCCAGTGGGCTGACGCACTGGCCAGAGACTGAGATGCCGGAGAAGGAGAGGAGGGAGGGATGCAACTGGCGGGCTGATCCGCACTGGAGAGAGATCGGGGAGAGCTGGCTAAAGAGATGTGGATACGCGGGATGCGGGGTGGATAGCAACTGGTTGGGCGCGTCTATTTATTCCTATTTTCATGGGCCAGAGATCTCCTACTTTTTATTGCGGACTATTTTGGCATATATTTTGGCCGTAGCCCGATGCGGGGAGATGTGGAGGAGAGGGATGCGGAGAGCCTGGAACAGGGGCTAAAACATTCAGATGTTATTCTCTGTGTCTGCTAAAAAGGGACTGCAATAGGCATTTATCCCTATTTAATCAACACGATTAGTTTTTTTTAATTTTTTTTTGCATGCATTGGGCACCCGGGAATGGCACTGAAAGTTGAATATATTTTTTATGAATTAGTTCCATGGCATTTTTAGCTTTCAAGTACTACCTACTAAACCATTGTTTTATGCAGGTCTTTACAACGAGCCTTTTGATAATAAAGCTTTATCTCCTGCTGTGCGGGTAACGCTTCACGGGGCTCTCTGTATGGCATTTTCCAGAAAAAGTATATGAAAATGAAGAAACTATGAGACAGGTATTCAGTTCTGCAATTTTATACAAAATGAAAAACGATCAATTAATTCATGATGTAGTCTGTTTTCAGTTTGTTTTTTGCCTAACCACATCCTTAACTGCTCAACTGATTTGAAAAGTTTATCTGTGGTTTCTTTATATACTGATTCTGTTCAGTGTGCCGAGGCTGCATTAAAATCTGTTCTTGGGGGACTTCGACCATACATACTTTGTTGGTAATGCTCCAATGGCTCATATGGCAAAGTTGAACAAACAGATTCAAGTGTTTTCACCATTCAAGGTGCCTAATTCATTTGACCAATTGATGAAAAGCTCTTTGCAATACATTGTAACTCCTTTAGTATTGTGAACAAATTAGTCCACTAAATATCCTTGCCATGTTTCCTCATTGTTTTGTCAGCACTGGTTTTCTGCGTTTCTCTTTAGCCCTGTATGCCAGGAAGATCTGTTTGTTGGCAATTCCTACTTATCATTAATCCTGTGTATTTATGCTTTTTGCAGCGTTTCTTTCAAGTCACAAGTGGTTGGCTCAACTAAATACCATATTGGAAAATGCAAAAGGATTTCAAGTGGGTGACCAAAAGACGAGCTGCTGGAGTATTTTCCCTGAGAACAAGGATTTCTTCAACAAGATGATCATCCACATTAGATAGCTCTATGATCAGGCCATGGGCTATCTGAAACATTTACCATTTTGTTTTCTTGATTGGTGTACAAGTTTAGCGCCACTATTTTATTGTCACGAGCAGCATTGGCTTTTTCCAGTGCGGGCAGTTGACACGGCCATTTTGCCTCTTTCCTTGGGCTGATCATATATCAATAGTATACTGCCTATAATGCTGATCATGTTTGGCACATGTTTGGCAAGTAATAATTTCATTAATAGCATGTAGTCCTCTTTAAGCTGCTGTATGTTCACATGACGTATTATCTGTTGTTGTCCATGGGGAAAAAAAAAAAAATAATTAGCAAGGGGTGACATTTGATTCCCTGCTTTGTTGTCTTTCATCCTGGTTTTAATATGTTTTGTGGAATCTGTAGCTCTGGACTCGGCACTTGAATTCTGGAAATGCTCCTGATAGCATTTTGATTCGGTTGCATTCTGCATCCTGCATCCTGAATAATATATAAAAAACATGTCTGATACATAGTAAAACTGATGCTCAATAAAAACATGTTTAGAAGGCCATGATTTGCCCTCTAATCTATTGTGATGCCATGCCTCTCTCTCTAGGGGAGTGGGCCACACAGTCGTATATGAACACGGTGGCTCATGCAGGCCAACACGTGGCGAGTCCCAACGCTTCCACAGCATACCACAATGATTCTCACACACATGCCGATGAACACGTCCGTCTTGCAGGCGTCCAATTCTCTTTTTCTCTTTTTCTGTTCTTGCCGCTGATGCTAGCCTCGTGCCAGCACACCAAAGAAGACTACAGATACGAGCAGCAGAGCTGCTGAGCTCGTGTACCGACCTGCGAGGCAAGGCGAGGTGATTGGTTGGGACCTAGGCCTCTGATCCATGCTGGTCCCTGCGGGTTTCCTCGGCAAGCTCTGAGCTTCGTGTCCTTTCGTGCCCTTCTTCATCCTACTCCCTGTTCCTGGGATCCATCAAAGGTAACAGCAGCAGCACAGCTTGTCTCGTGGATGATTTCATTTGTAGTATTGTGCTCAGTGCTGATGATTGTCTGTATTATGTATGGTTCAGGCAGATGTAAATGATTCGCTTTTCTTTTCTGCAGCTGTCCTAATTGGTCCGATTGCGGCTTCCATTGTATTCTTCGGAAATTCTGCGGTTATTATTGGTCTCTGGCCTGCGCATTTCATCTGGACATACTACTGTGTGCTTAGGTACCGTAAATTCCTCTACATTGGCAAGTTTTGTGTTTGATTTTCTGCCGCTCATCCTCATCTGTATCTTAAATGACTGAAATCAATGATGTGATCATTTCCATTAGTTCTAATTTTGCAGAACCGAAAGGATTGGGCTGGAGTTGAAGATTCTTATGGGAACACTGCTACCATTACCACTGCTTCTCTTGCCTGTAATTGCCATCATTGGGAGTCTTCTGGGTGGTATAGGGTATGGAGTTTTTGTACCTCTTATGGCGACCTTTGAGGCTGTTGGTGAAGGTGTCAGTGACAAGCTGACTCACTGTTTTACGGTATGGATTCCTTTTAGGTTCAGATTCTTCTATTAATTTGATCGGTAACAGTCATATAATAGTTTTATTGACATCCTCTATTTGCTGCAGGATGGAACTGTAAGCTCAATAACTGGAGCTTGCACGGTTGTCCGTGATGTCACCGATTTCTGCTTCCACTTTTACTTCTCTTTCATGGATGATCTTATTGAGAAAATGGGGGGACGATGAAGCGCCTCTGACATCAAGTATGTTTTTGAACTTTCATTTTACCCCTCTCCCAGTAAACAAGACCAACTATTGAGCATAATAGCAACTTATTCAGAACCCAAATGCTAATCATGCATACATCTTCAACTAGAAATTGACCTCAAAACATGCACCCTAATTGGCTTACTTTATACTTCCCCTGATTATTACAAATATAAGTCCATGTCGATCTAGGTGTGTTCCAAAGTTGATCTAACTTATTTATGTAAGAAGAGAAATGACCCACTTTATATGGGAAACCAAACCTAAAACCTTACAAGAAACAAACACCTGCCTGGCTCTGATCAGGAGGAAGCAAAGCACCACTAGGCACAACTAAAAACTCTACCACTGGCATAACACTCCCTGCCAACTACTATGACAATTTGCTTAAGATTGACTCTAAAACACGACTAAAAAAACCACAAGAAACAACTACAACAGCAAAACTTTTGAAAAGAGACGACCCCACAACAGTGAAGAACTCTAGAGCCACACCTAGTACCACTAACAACCCAACACACTGAAACGATCCTAGAAAAAAAAGAAAGAAAACCTTCATCCTGGTCAATGTTTCTGACCAAAGATATTTCAGGACAGACCATGTAATGTGGATATAAGGGCCTTGCCCAAACTGATGTTGACCTCTCCAGGCCACTGCACGTCATCACAGAGCAGCAATCAGGATTATTCTGACCAGATCACTAGGGTACATTGGCCTTACACAACGACAGATCCTTAACTCCTTAAGGCAGTTCCACAGCCTTGGATCTCTTCTCTTCTTTCTTGAAGGGTGCATCCCATGTCCTACCAAAATCATTAATGCTTCCATTTTCATCTTGGGAAAGGGCTGTTTGAAATGCTGCGCAAAATGATTGAACAGATCAGAACCTATATTCTTGGAGAAAGGTGACAGTTCACCTAATTTCTTTTGCGAGGGAATTCTTGTGCCCTTGGTCGTCGACTTGTTTCCTTAAGTTCTTGGCCTTTATCAGCTAGCTGACTACTTTCGTGTTATTTACTTTGTGGTCCCTGTGGGTGATGCATCTAGTAATGGTACGATAGTGTAGTATGTGACGCTAACAGGGAATTGATCTTATCCTTGTATCTCAACACAATCACCTATTGTAGAAGTACAGATGAATTTAGTGACATCAGATTGCATCACCGCTCCAGTTGCTGCATTGGTGGTGGTGGTGTCAATCTGCAGTTGTTTGCAGCTGTCAGTGGAGGGATGCGAACCAGATTGTGCAGTTGTTTGCTCTGGCCTTCCACTGAAGCAGGCTTAGGTTCACAAAGCCAGCCAGTGCTAGTGATTTGGTATGGACATTAATTTCGGTGACAAGTGGTTCTTCGGTACCATGATGTCCAGAATATCACTAGCCTCCAAGGCTGGTGTAGGCCAAACCCTTTTCTTCTTAACCCAAAGTATATTGTGTTAAATCAAACGAATATATATATGATAAAGTTTTTTTTTCATTAAGAATATAGTAATCTCAATATTTTGTTTTCAATCTAGATAAAATTCTGGACATTTATGATCGGAGGAAAGATCAAATCATGTGTGCAGTTTTATTATTAACATTATTTGGTGCTTTGATGTAGGTTGTCTTATCTACCACGGAGCATGGTCGTTGCCTTTATCGCTGTTCCAGTGGATGTGCTGATGATAAGTGCAGTGGCTTTGTGGAAAAGCCCGCATGCATGTTGTTGAAAGGATGGCAAAGGTTATGCGAGGATCTTATTGGAAGGGAAGGACCATTTTTAGAAACTGTCTGTGTGCCTTTTGCTGGTTTAGCCATTATACTTTGGCCACTTGCTGTGATTGGGGGTTACTAGCTTCATTTTTCAGCAGCTCGTTTTCGGTTTTCGTGCAGGACTGATTGCTTATGAGGTATGTCTAGTATTTCCTCTGATGAAACAAGAATATGCATGAAGTAAGCTGTACTCATATGCTTGTACAATTATGCACAGGAGGCTTCTTTCCAAATGGGACTTGCATACATGATTTCAGCAGTAGCAATTTTTGATGAATACACCAATGATTTGTTTTACCTAAGAGAAGGATCATGCCTTCCAAGGTACGTTTCAATTGATATTTCATATTTCCAATACAATTAGCAGTTACCTTTTAAAATGTGTTTATCACTTGCATGCGCATAGATTATTTATTCAATTTGTCAGTAAGCCACTTTTGACAGACAGGCCCAAATACCGGAAAACAGATATCAGGAGGTGTGAAACTGGAAAGGAAGGGCACAAAGTTACGACTGAACCTGCAGAGATGCAACAAACTGGCCATCATAAGCATAGAAGGGTGTTGCATCGATCAAAGACATTCATGCAAACCATCCAGCGACTAAGACCGATTCAAGTATGTAAATCTCTCTTAATCATGCCTGATCTATATCTCTGTTCCAGCAACTAAGATTTAATAGCCTTTTTTTTTTTTTTCACTTATAAACTCCACAGATATGGGATTGGTTCTTCCGTTCCTGTGAGCTCAATGGAAGGATATTGCTGAGTGAGGGCCTGATCACTGCCGAAGATATGGAGGAATATATCACCAAAGGAAAATGCAAGAAGTTGGGCATCAAATTACCTTGCTGGTGTATCTTTCAGTGTCTGTTACGATCTGCAAATTCTGATTCGGATGGATTGCTCATATGTATGATTCTATACCCAACATGCGAAAGAATGTCCACTTCAAAACCTAACAATATAATTCAGTGTGCACTGTCTTCCCTGTTTCATCTTTTGTTTCACCAACATAGCTTGTATGTTCATGTAGCTGATAATGTCGAAGTGACAAACTTCAACTGGCCTAAAAGATAGAGTATTTGACTGGTTGCTTGGGCCACTTCTGGTCATCAAGGATCAAATGAGGAAATTGGAGATCACTGAAGACGAGGAGATGTGCTTGAGGAAGCTGATCATTACAAACAAGAACGAGAAGCCATCTGACTGGGACGATTCTGGTTTCCCGTCAGACGACAATATAAAGAGAGAGGTCAGCTGCAGGCGATAATCAGAAGGTACAAGTGCACCCTTATTTCAGCATGCTATACTTTCAACAATAAACCTGAAGCAAGTCAAGTAACAAACCCATCTATTGATAGGTTGCAAGGGATTGTGGCCAACATGACCCGAGTACCGAGTTTCAGGAGCGCTTCATCAACCTGGTCAAGGCAATGTATCTAGAGGCGATTGAAGTAGGAGCCATCGACGGATCGCGTGACATCAAGCGCAAAGTTAAGGCGGATGTTGGTACTGAAGAATTCGGTGATAGAGGTGCGGAAGATATTGCTGGTTCATCAACTCACCCTCAGTCGAACATTGACATTGTGTGATAGTGTACTAGTGCAGTGTGCACAAGATCTTTTGAACACTCCTCAGCCTCACTCCTGTAAGCCTTGATTCAGGCAGGGTTCAAAAATTTCGGTTGAATTTTTCGTGAAATTCGGTAATTTCGGTGGTGGCTGAAAAGAAAACTCCAAAATTTTATAATACACTAATACATATGCTATATATAACTCTAAGCTTATATTTTTCTATTGTTTATATTATATATTCTTCTATTAATTTCGGTGGTGGCTGAAAGAAAACTCCAAAAATTTTATAATACACTAATACATATGCTATATATAACTCTAAGCTTATATTTTTCTATTGTTTATATTATATATTCTTCTATTAATTTCGGTGGTGGCTGAAAAAAAAACTCCAAAATTTTATAATACACTAGTACATGTGCTATATAACTCTAAGCTTATATTTTTTTCTATTGTTTATATTTATATTCTTCAATTTTTTTAAAGATCCGAACATTCCTAGGCATGAATTAATAAGATTAAGGAAAGCATAAATCTTGGGGGAGCCATTAGTTCATCCCCAGAGATCGCCTGGGCCTTTTAGTTAAATAGGGGATTACTCACCAATTGAAGGAACAACCAAAACCCTCTAAAAAGGCTGAAAACTGCTAGAGCCCACTGTTGTGCTGCATCCTTTATTTCAAAAGACGACCCTCAGGTGAGTTGCAATCTCTGAAAATGCTTGCATTTCGTCCATTCCAGATGGTCCACAATGTCAGGATCATGAGCGAGTGTTCTTTTCTCCCCTGCTTTGTGCCTGGCTCACCCAACTCTCTAACTCCCACTGTTCCTCCCATTAGCTTGATTGAGACTGCCACAGGAGCTCTATTCAATAGATGTGTAGTCTAAACCATACTAATATTTGTTTTAGATCTAAACTTTTTAAGAAAAAAAACATACTCCATGTGTTAATCTCTAAAATTTTTGGCGAAATTTCAGCCGAATTTTGTGAATTTCGGTAGTGGCCGAATTTTTGTGTTACTGAAATTAAAAAACCTTGGATTCAGGATCGCAGTCTCTAGTCTACGGTTTATTGTGGAAAGAAGATTGTTAATACGACTTTTAAGAGATCAAGGCACGAACTCTATGGGACATGGTTGGTGTAGTTTATTTCTATTCTGTCTGTTCTCCATTAGCAGTTCTCCTGTTCACTCTTAGCGTCTCGCCGAGGTCATTTCCGCATATCAATTTATCATTTTTTTTTAAATACGTAAAATATTATTTTCCAAGTTAAGATATAAGGTATGGTTCAAACACAACAACACGCTTCAAGCGAACAGTCCATGAGGTTAGAAGGAGCACGCTAAGGCCGGACCGTCCCCTCAAGTATAAGGGCCTTAAAAACTCCCAAGCAAACGACGCTTTCAAGAAATGGCTGACACTTGCTTGCCTTTGTTTCACTTAATCATCGTGCTGGTAGCCTCATACTTAGTCTAGTTGAGGATTTGCATTTGCATTACTTTAGCAGTTTAAGTGAGTATGCGGTCTGGGAGTTCGAGACATAAAAAATATGGAGCTAGTCTCCATTTTGTCCGTCCGAGATTCGATAGAAGGAACCATTCCCAATCGAAATAAAACCGACTCAAGTGCAACCGCTAACACCTAACAACAAGAAAAAAGCCCCTTAGGAAGAAACTGAAACTGATAACCATGTCGATTAACTCTAGGATGTTGTATTGGTTGATATCATCCTTGTCCAAACTATTTACTTCTCTTGGTCTTCTTGTCTTCTGTTGGAAAGTTCTTCTATTACATTCCAAATACGTCACCAGAAATACATAATGATTCCATCAAACATTTTCTTTGTTGCCCTGTCAAAGATGGCTCGACACTTTCTCCATTAACTATAGATAGAGTCAGATTGATCGATGTTTTCCGAGGGAGTGATATCACAACAACTTTGAAGAATTGCCCAAGTTTCCTTTGTAAAACTTGCAATCCTTGCACAGGTGTTGAGACGTTTCAGGTTCAGTTCCACAAAGTTTACATAGAGGATCATTTTGGCCAGTTCGTTTTGCTTAAGTTGTTCACCGTTGGAATCTTCCGATGTAGTAATGTTAATCCTAGTTTGTTGTAGGCCCATGGGAACTGCATATTGTAGGCACTACTAGTCGTGTATTAGTATTACCACTTTGTTGTCCACCGCCATTGAATACTATACTGATTTCACTATTTATTGGTATTTGATGTAGTATCGCCTCCCCAAAGGTCGACATATTTTCTGAGTTCATCAGCGTCACTAATCGGTAGTAAAATGTTCTGGTCCATTTGTTGTTATTCAACGCCTTGTCCACTTTGATCTGTTTTCTTTTGCACTTTTACAAACAGTTTTGGCGTTATACTGCTTTTTACCACTGATCCAGTTTGATGCACTTACAAACCTGAGCATTCTCCGAAGGTATGTAAAAATTCTACTCAATCTTAACAGACTGTTAGTTGTTGTGCCAAAAAATATTGCCAAGTCATCCGCGTACGGAGAACATCACAAGTTTGCTGTTTTCAATAGAACCGACTGGAGGAGGCCTTGAGCAGCCATTTCAATGATGCGTTGAGAGGATCAACTGCCAAGATGAATAGGAATGGCGAGAGATTGGGTCTCCCTACCTCTCAACCCACGAGCATGTCTGATGTTTTCCCCTGGCCTGCCGTTGACCAAGGTTGACTCAACCACGAGCATCCTATTTTGTCGTACCTCTTTGCGCTGCCCTATTTGACATGGCAGCTATCCATCTTCACTCGACCTTCATGTCCGTCAGTCCTCCACTCTGCTTGGCCGACGAAACAGACAGCAAGTATAGATGTGGTCGCTTGCGAAGCCAGCAGTGTTGGGAGCATGGCATAATCATGATCAGCACCTTCCGTTACATCTCAGCAAGCTAACCGTACGTGATGCTTAACAAGATTCTTTTTCTCAAGGCATATTGTTCCTTGCTTTCAAAGTTGCCCCGCCTATTGCAGCAAGACCAAAAGCATGAACAGTACCATTAGTAATCTATGCACATGGCAACCTTAGTGAATGAAGGTTAATGTATGCTTCACTAGTATAGAAATGGACCTATATATATTGAGTACTAGTGGATTCCCTCGGTATGAAGGAGAATTCTATGAGTTACAATATTACTATCACCCTCATATTCTTTTTCTTTTTTTTTTTTTTTTTTTTTTTTTTTCTTTCTCTATACCAATGGGTCTCACTTTATAATTTTATCAAAATATATCCATGTAAGATCTTGTTTTAAAAAATTTATTAAAAATAAATTTTAATGGTGTAATCAGAATTTGATTTATTTTTTTGGTTCATGAGTTATTTTTTATTTATGCCAATAGACATGTGGGGTATGTTGATGACGTGACCAAGGATGGGTTAGTGGGCGGGTAAGGTGGCATGCTAGTGGGTGTTAGTGGGATGGTGGTGGCATGACGTATGTCGAGAGAATTAGATTGGATTTGCAAAACATAAGTTTTTATAGATCTACAGGCCCAAAGTTCTCTCTATTAATGACTATTCACGTAGGTCAGTTGGTCTCTTTCCCAAACCGATTAAGGCCTTGTTTGTTTCCATTGATTGGCTCCATTCCGGATGGATTTGGGTCTGGTTTTAATCCGGTAATATGCGTTCGGTTAAGAAAATGGTTCTCGAACGGATTGAACTAGCTAGTTTTAAATTCACCCATTTTGTATACCAAACCACCGGATTTGTTCCACACCTGAGGTCCGAATGAAAAACCGAATCAACCGGATTGAGTGACACGTGGATTCACTCAATCCGGCCCGGAAGTAATCCGGGAATCCAAACCGATGGAAACGAACAAGGCCTAATAGAGTCATGTTAGGCGTTTTCCAAGAGTCAAGATGGTATCTTTTTGATCAACATCTCGATCATAATTGTGTACTGCATATTCTAGTTACTAAATAAACTCAAATAAAAATAGTTACAACTACAAAGTTTAAATCTTGTCAAACACAGTAGGGTGTGTCTCCATTTAAGATTGTTTGAAAAAATTTAAAAATTGAATCTCAAAAATATGTTAAATTAAAATAAATATTTAAGCCTCTAAACAACTTAAAGTAAAAAAAAACTTATTAGCAACAAACTTCTAGATTGGGTCGGACACAACAAATTCATAATATTATTAACCATGCATTCAAAGGTTGTTTGGAAATTCTAAATTTTGAATTTTAAATTATAAAAATTTGAAACACATGTTTAGGACTTCAAACAACCATAAATCAGAAACATTTCAACTACAAAACTCTAGGTTGTATTAAGAATTGCAACTTTGTATACACATGTCAACATATGAGGTTGGTTGAAAATTTTAAGATCGGAAACCTTGAAATAAACTTTTAGGACACCCAAAAGTTTCAAATGAAAAAAAAAAAAATTACATCAAGATCTACAACTTAGGTATAAAGTTCAATTGCAGCACATGTAAAAGGCATTTGATGCAGATGTTCTAGACGTTGGCCTCTTATTTGAGAGTGCCATCTCTGTTAATCGATTTCTAGAGATGGACTCTTAGAATAATGTAGGCCTCTGTTAATGACTATGTTTAGAGATAGACATGATAAGAAGTATGTCATTGTTAATCAATCGATAGAGTTGGTGTCCCAAGACGATCGCCTATAAATAGTTGATTAAGGGAGACAATCTTCTTAAAATGTCTTTGTAGTGGTTCCCGTAAGTGGAAAACCTACTAGACTAGTCAAAGCGATTTAATTAAGCTAAGCCAACTTATATATTAGTTCTTAATTGAGACAGTGAAGATATCTCCCTCTTCCATAGTCAACCACAAAGGCTTAAGTGATAATATCTTTTTTTGACAAATTGCCATAGTATCCCGCACAAGGAACACCTACTACTTGTAATGGTGCTACACACAAGGGTCTCTACCACTTTTTTGTATACGGTCAGGTCTTTTTTCAGGTAGACACCGTAAAATGACACGCTATCGTTATAGGTGGAAGTTGGACATCTATGGATTTTTTAGCAAATAAACTAAGAATTCAAATTTTGGTGGGGAAAATGAATTCTAGTTCATTTTTAAAAAAGCTAGAGGGTATCCATCCATGGACATCCAACTGCTGCCGTGTATGTACCCACCCTGTCCAATAGGCTTAAAGGCACAAAAGACGAGAACTAAGAAGACACATCATTTAGAATCTGTGGATAATAATAACAAAAAATCAGGTAACACACCTATTCTTAGAACAAATGTCGCCGTGTTTCGCCCGAGTCCTTTTTTTTTTTTTTTGAAAGGATCGTGGGAGCCCCTACCTAATTTTTTTGTATTTTCAATTAAATGAACGAATGTATGTAGGAAAAGATTACAAAGCCCATAGGCTCAAAAGAAAAAAGAAAAAGAAATAACAAATTGACTCTCTCCAGGCACTGATTCGGTTTACTCTTCATGGGTTTGGCTTTGATGCACACTCAGTCCAAGCTCTCTCTCGTTGTTCTTTTCCATTCAGCTAAGCTTACTCTTCCATTATCGAAGATGATTGAGTTTCTTAGTTTCCACAGTGACCAGCAGGCTGAGATCAGGATTTCTCTGAAGATCTTGCTGTTGAAGTTTGACCTTCCTTGCATAAGCATGTCCAGAGGAGGGAGGTTCAAATTCCAATGGATTGATGTGATTCTAAAGAAGCGAGTCTAAAGGAGCCTTGGGAAGAATAAGTGTAGGCAAGTTTCTTCAATACCTTGATTCACAGAGAACACATGTATAATCACTTAGTTGTCGATTCTTTCTCCTCATTAGGTTTTCTGGTGTTTTTGTCTTGTCCCTCAACAAGAAACATAAAAGAAAAATTTTTTGTTACCCGTATTGCTTGAGCTCCAAAGCCACTTGAATAGTGGTTAAGCAGGTCTCTCTCCCCAAAAGAAGTGAGTAAACTTTCTTGGTGTTTGTAATTTGATGACCCCCATGAGTAGCTCCATACATCTTCTGAATTTTGATCCCAATATGCAGATTGGATGTTTTCCCAGATTTATTTGTCCCGCTGCAATTTGGGGCAAAGGCATTGGGCTGAACACTCTCTCCATTGTGTTGTGCAAAAGGAATGCGAGAGAACATTTAGGCTTTCTTGCAAGGGAGAAAAAGTTTAGGGTATTTGAGACTCATCTGTTGGTTCATCCAAAATGTCTTGCCATAGCACTACTGAGGTTACTTGCTTTGTTTGGTTTGCGCACGCAAAGCTTCGACGAATTTATCAAACAGGGCTCACATCTTTCCACGAGAGAGGATCCCAATGGGGCTCTAGCTTGTGGGGGTATGTTTTCAGCTGAGTAGAAGAAGGTCCAAGTGAGGGTGACCCATGGGATATCAGCATGTCCATAGAATTTTGTCCAAAAATTTCATAAGTAGGGCCTCATTGTGTTTTTTTGATGTCTATAATCCCTAAACCCACCTTCATCCTTTTGTTTTTGCATGCTTCCCCTCCCAAGCTACAAGGCATCCACCTTTTCTATTGATGTCTCCCTTGTCCCACAGACAATGTTTTTTTGTAGATGTCAACTAAGTGGATCACTTGGTGGGGAACCTTAGGGTCAGGCTGCACATATAAAAGGTTTGGTAAAAGTGGCGAAGTTCACAAGAATTAGTGCGCCATTGTAGGAAAGCATTTTGCTAATGCGGGTGAGTCTTTTCTCCATCTTCATTAGCATTGGGGGGAATTCGTATGGTTGGTCTGGTGGTGCCTAGAGGTAATCCTAGATAAGTGAAAGGCAGGTTGACCTACTTGGTAGCCTAAAAAATGCTAGCTAAGAGTTGAGCTCTCTGCGAATCCATGTTAATTGGAACCAAGCTTGATTTGGAGTAGTTGACATGAAGTCCTGTCTTTGGTGGAGAAGACTGCGATGATCTTTCAAATGTGACAAGCTTGATTCATCCCCCGGCATAATCAATAAAGTATCATCAAGATATTGTATTATTGGGTAATCCCTAGAAAGTTTTCATTGATTGGATGACTAATGTTTCCACTTTGCTAACAATGTTCACTATGGTTTGGAGGAGGTCAGTTGCTAGGACAAGAGGGAGTGGTGAGAGGGGGTCCCCTTTGGGGCGTAACCGCCCAATTTAAATTTAGTCTGTACACTTACAAAGCCCACCATTAGGGCACCTAAGTAAGTGATGATCAATTTAAATCCGGTGAGTCCGGGGCTGAAGTACACCCCGCGAAGAACCCTCGACAACCACGTTTTCAACAGGATCATAAACAAGTGAATAAAGCTTACAAATGTTCTTAACCATTTCATACATCACATTATAAAAAAAAATCGGAGTAAAGGCCCAGATCTCACATAGGCCCAAGAAGAAAGGTAATTTTATAGATTTTAAGGATTTAACAATTTTTGAATATTGAAGTAGAAGTAGATGTTTAAGAATAAAACTTCTACACAAGCGTCGATAGAGAAGCCCTCATTGAGCCCACCAGGAGGTATCCACACACAACAACAATTAGCTCAACATTCGTCCGGGATACTTTGCAGCGAGGAATAAAACCACAGTACACAATGTACTACCCAAGACTTACCGAAACTAGGTGGGAGTAGTCTCTCGACTCTCAAGGATATGTTGGGGCTATTTGGCTAACTATTTAGTTGTTTTTGCAAAAAAGCATTTCTAAGAGTGCATCCTTATACTTCTAATGAGCATTAAGTTCATTACTTAGCCATTCTAGATAAGCACCTAACTACTTTCAAGCATGTGGTAAGCAATCAAAATATTTTTTTCATCCTGCAAAACGCCATCATCATCTCCATGTTCGATTGTATTAACTACGATGGTAGTGATCGACAAGTGGTATCCATTTCAAGGAGGCTGGCGATTGAAATCGATGTACATCCGGTAGGCAATCCCAAACACACGCCGCAAAATAGAGCAAGTACTAGGCCACCGTTCCCCATCGTACAACCACAAAGCCCAAGAGATGACCGATTCATCCCAGGGGGAACCCACCCTATGAGGCCCCGCCAAGAACTTCGGCGACGGTTTCCCTCATTAAAAGATTTGGTATATGGCCATTCCCTCGTCCCCAAAACCGCCACGCAAACCACTATACTAAAGTGAGGGAGGTAAATGATATATGATAGGAGTTATGAACAATATGAAACACAAGAGAATTCCTAATGATAAATGTGTAGTAGCACATTGAGAGGACAGCGGGAGAGATCTAGGTTCCTATGTACTTCTCTATTACTTAGGTTCTATGATAGCAATCATACCATCGCACTTTGGGACATCAAAACACTAGCCACAGAAAGGGATGAGAAGGGGGCTAGGAAGCTTCGACTACGGTCCTACAAACACCAACCCGAACGTGGTGGAATACATCGGCCATCGTGGTCGTCACCACACAGGGCTACCATAAACAATCCGTGGGGTTGGGTGCAATCTCAGGTAACCTCTAGTCTAGACACCATGTCTACACTATCAATTACTACTCTAATTATGTCTATAACTAGAGCACTCGATGCGAGCAAAGATCCCATGCAATGACATAACAACTATGCTAACCAAATATATGAATAAAGTAAATAGAGAAGATAAATATATAATAAATCATAATGTCTTACAAAGGAAGGATACAAGACATACCAAACCCTGAAGACTCCTCCAGAACCGGAGCATAGCTCCACTCTCCCAAACTCCCTAGTTGCTAATCTACTACATTGGAGAGTCTAGCCCTAATTCTCTAGTGGAGAGGTTGTCCTCATATTGGGACACCTCCAAGACCAACAGGTCAAGAGATAATGAATGGAATGAATTAGGGTTTCACCCTGGGGGCAGGGGGTCTCCTTATATAGCCCTAGGCAATGCACGACAGCCCTTGGATCAAACCGACCTTGAGCAACGGTGTAGATCTCTTCCTAATGGCGGTTGTGAACCGACCTTCAAAACAGGTCGACGGGGGGACCACGGCGGCGGCCGCGGTCTGGGCCCAGGGCGGCCGCCGC
The DNA here is from genome assembly GCA_015847255.1 of Hyparrhenia diplandra. Lineage (NCBI taxonomy): Eukaryota > Viridiplantae > Streptophyta > Magnoliopsida > Poales > Poaceae > Hyparrhenia > Hyparrhenia diplandra. The sequence continues at coordinate 17,293 of JADLZK010011678.1, forward strand.
CCACCTTGGTCTTTGAGCCCAAACCACCACGGTTGCGTAGATCTTTTTGATAGCTTTCGAGAGAGGGGTGGTTCTGCAAAACGGAGTCCGGATGAGAAAGTTATGGCCGTTTTAGTGAACTCTGCTCTGCAGTTGATATCTTTTGATTCTGGACTCTGAATATGCCGAACTATATATCCGTTTCGATCGTCTCGACAAGCTCTTTGCAATGGTGCTATCTTGGAAGATGTTTAGAACATGTTTATGCTCCATATGCCTTGCAAACTCTAGGCTTTTTCTATTTAGTCCCCTGAAAATATATAAATCACCAAAACTCGTGGAATTATGTTAGTCAAGCCCCTAAACTATGTTGATATTCATTTTAAGCCCTTATTTCAGTTTTAAAAGCCTATATATTTTATGCTATAATAGGTGTCAACAAGCTCCCCCAAGCTTACCCTTTGCTAGTCCCTAGCAAAGCCAAACTTACCAATGGATCGGGAGTTCTTTGCAACGCTTTCACGCCTCAAAAGTAACATGCTCTCAAACAAAATTTCTCCTCTGGATTAGAATAAATTTTTCCAACTTTCAACTCACCCATATTACCTTTAACCATGGAGCTTATAGCCTTTTCTTAGGATCTTGGGCAATTGAAAGATAGAACAATCAAGTCAAGCACCATGTCTCAAACTCTTTGTTCAACTATCATTAGGAGTTTTTGCAGGTTTTCAAAATAAAACTCAAAGTTCCATAGTATGACCCTTTCAAGTCTCTCATTTGTGGTATTTGTGGATCCTCACTAGGTAATAATGATGTGTTGCCTTTCTCTCTCAATATGTGGTATTTTTGGACTAAGGCAGTAGGACACTATGCCTTCTTCTCTCTCACCCTATATCTAAGGCTTATATGTGGAGTTCATAGGTGGGAGAAAACTAAATCTACTACTAGGCATATATTGTAAAGTCAAGCAATGGATCCAAAGTCACGAGTCATACTGCATGTGCAGGTGTATGGTGTAGTGGAATGAATATGATGGTAGGTGTATGAGGCGAATGAAGTGAAAGCCTAATTCTACTTTGCTCCTGTAGGAAACATATCTCTCTTTTTGGGACTTTAAAAGTATTTAGGAGAGCCTGGGATGTATACTCTTTCTATATTATTTTTTTTTTTTTTTTTTTTTCGTGGAGAGGCGGGCATCTAAGTACCCATTGTTTTATTGCGGACACTTGTCCATTTTTTTTACTCTCCTTTATTCTTCATTTTTTTAGGGAGGTAGGCTCTACTCGCCCGTAGGACACTTTTCCATTTTTCATCTCCCGTTTCTTCTTTCTTTCCTTTTTCTTTTTCTTTTTTTTTTGACTATACAACCCAAGCCTCCTTTTGCAATAAACTTGTAGAGAGATAGAAACAAGGATCAAGGAGCTTTGTGAGATGTTGACTAAGTAAATATGTGTGGGGAATATTTTTGGTTGCTCTCTCCTAGGGTAGGAGTAGAACATTTTTGGTGGATCTATGGTGGATATTTGGTGGATGCGTACTTCTAGGGTAGAAGTAGCAAAAGTGCAAGTGAATAGAGTGGAGTGGAGTGGAGTGGAGTGGAGTGTGTGCATGAGTAGCAGTATGACAAGTTTCTAAGGGTCAACAAAGATTGACCAAACTCAATGCAAAGTAAGCAGCCTATATATATCAAAAGGGGTTTTTCTAATCTAAGAAGCATGTATATATATGGCTGTGGTAGGAATCAACACTGTCATACAGGGAACTCATCATGTTCACTTTTAATTTTTAAAAGATAAATCTCCAGAAATCTAGTATCACTAGGAGTAAGATAAAGCAGCTGACTCAAACTCTCATATATCATATCCGTCAATCACCTAGACTTTAGAGCAAGCATTTGCTACCCACAGGTTTTAGGTTCGAGCAAATCTCAAGTCAAAGCAGTTTCATTAAAAGCTCGAGAGAAATTAAGCTTGAAAGGTAGGTACTTGAAAGGAATTACGACGAACAACTATTCATCATCTCCATGACTAGAGATTATCTTGAGTTTATTTTATTCTCACACTCTAATAAAGACTCTTTAATAAAGACTAGATAGACTCTTTTTATTTGGTTTTCATAGTTATGCATCTTTTTATGTCTTTCTAATGAAATAAACAAATCTAGCTAATATTAAATAGGATAGAGGGATACTTATCTGGATACATGGGGGTTGCACTCCCCAAGCTAGATGTTGACATAGTCTTCAATGTTCTTGATGGTTGGAAGTAGAGGTAGATAGTGATGGTAGGCTGATCGATCTTCTTTAATGCTGGTCACCATGTGTTTCATGCCTCTCTTCCTTGGGATCCTACTGAACTCAAATAGACAAAGAAGCCCATGTAAGCAGTGATTAGAATTTTGAGACTTTGAGTTGGTGTAAAACAAACTCAAATAAATACCATGTGCTATCACTTATGGCAAGAGACTTTCTACCGATACCCCTTAGCATCGTTTGTTCAGAATCCACATTTAGTTTAAGTGGTTCAATTCTTGGTGACAACTGAAGCTCAATGATTCCACAAACACAACTATTGGGCAGGCTAGCAGGATCAGGGCGGGTTTGGGTAGGGGCGGGGCGGGTGAAGACCTACTCAATAGGTAGGGACGGGAGTGGAGTGAGTTTGTCCCCATTAGAGCAAGATTAATGGTTTCGCCGACGGCCGGCTGTATCCTCATGCCAGGTCACTTGTAGTCCAAATTAGAAGACATCCGTATAATGGACTAGCTAACTGCATCGACTGTAATGAATATTTAAATATTTGTTGTTTGCATGGCCTACATATGAGATTAGGAGTGAGATGAAGGAAAGCTAGCTGCAGACTTCTTTTGTCTCGGTTCCTACATTTTTGTTGGCGAAGAAGGAAGCACCCTCTCAACTCTCTCTCTCTCTCTCTCTCTCTCTCTCTCTCTCTCTCTCTCTCTCTCTCTCTCTCTCTCTCTTTTTGCTGGCGAAGAAGGAAGCACCCTCTCAACTCTCTCTCTCTCTCTCTTTTTTCGGCAAAGAAGGAAGCACCCTCTCAACTCTTTTTTGTTTTATCTCTCTGCCAGCTTAGACTTTTTATGACGTGGACATCCATTTAGCTGGCTGTGAAGCATTACTATACTTGCTTTTATCGGGCGTAGTGGGGGATGTGGATCTAAAATAAAATAATTTGAGCAAAGATTTTTTTTTTTTTGCAAACAATTTGAGTAGAGATTGAACGGGAGAACTCGAAAATGAAAGCCAAATGGCCGAACCAAGTGCTGGATGCTGTCGAAGTCACGCCCGTGTTGTTTCTTGGCGTGGAGTATGTGTGGATTCCATTTTTCACGGTTGTTGACTTGAGACTATGGGTGCGATTGGTTGCTGGAACCGACCCATCCACTTCCCTATTTTCGGTACCGAGGCGTACCAGGCCCGTGTTTGGTTTCCCTTCCCGTATCCTTTCGGTGCTCCACACCGTTCCTCTCCCCTCCCTCATCCTGATCGGCGAGGGAAGCTAGGGGCGAGCTTTCCTCGCGAGCCCGAACGGCGCGGCCCCCTGCTCGAGCTTGGCGGGAGATCTGGTGGTGTTGGCGCCAACTCGCGCCGTCCCCCTGGATAAAAGCGCGCGCGGCGCTGGTGGCTAGGGTTACCGCCCTCACTCTTTCCCTCCACTTCTCTGGTGCGTCTCGTCGGTGCTCTGGTGCTTGTGGTGGTATAGCTCGCCGTCCCCCTCTTCCCCTCCCTCTCCGAGTCAGGCGCTGTTTAGGTTTTCCTCTTTTGATTTTGTGATAGTCTTGACCTGCTCGGCTCAGATCTATGTCGTTTTCATGCTTCCACACTTGATTCGTGGCCGGATCTGTGATTTATGCTTACTTATGAGATGCATGGTGTCGATTCATGATGATTACTTTCATTCCTGGCCGCATCTGTGATTTATGCCTGTTTATGAGATGCATGCTATCGTTTGATGATGATTAGTTTCATTCCACCACTGAGCACAGTGCCTAGGTCGATGATTACTTGTTTGTTCTATAGATTAGGTGCTGGAGGAGCACCTTTTGGTGTGGTAGCCGCGTCTTGCTGATGTCTATGCACTCTTCATATTCATCGTTTACTTACAAATGCTTAGAGGTTTTGGTTCTTTTGAGTGATCCATTGCTAATAGAGGTGCTGTTATTCCATTGCTCTTGTTAGAAATGGACTTCCAAGGTAGGCGCCCATTTTGCCACTCTTTGTGGTTGTTGCGGTGGGCGTATGGTTTTTCACTTGGTTTAGAAGAAGACATCTCAACCCATGCCTATCACCTATGCACCTATGTCGACAAGGGACCGCGAGAGGATGAACAACCTTAATTACATGTACCACATTGATGATGTGCGTCTTTGTTAGCCTTGCTTAGGATGAGGAGAGCCCCCTTTTTCCAAGCTGTGTGACCTATTTAGAGCTAGATCCCCGGTAACAGACTCAATCCATGCTACTGTTGAGGAACAAGTAGCTATGTGTTTTGCTTGTGGTTGGCCACAATGAGAGGTTTTAGGGTGATTGATCTAAGTTTCGGGAGGTCTGGTGAGACTATAAGTAGGTTCTTCCACAGTATTGTATGCGGTTGGGGAGCTTAGGCATGAACTCATGGTCCCAGCTAGCAACGTCCATCCTAAGATTGCACAGAGCTCTAGGTGGTATCCCTATTTCAAGGTAGGTTCTTTTGCATATTTCTAAGCCTATTTGCGAGTCTCAATATGATCTTTGCTCCTTAATACAAATATGTTGTCCTATTTAGGAATGTCTAGGGGCAATGGATGGCACTCATGTCCTAGCTAGAGTGCCCAAGAGGATCTTGGCAGCCTTTAGAGGGAGGAAGCGAGTGCACTACACGAGAATGTGTTGGCAGCGATGGACTTTAGTTTGAGGTTCACATATGTGCTTGCTTTGGGTGGGAGGGTTACGCCCATGATGCCCTAATCTTGTCGGATGCTCTTGGCGGGGGGTGATGGACTAAGAGTGCCTCGGTATAGTCCAAACCACCTAGAGACCTAGTATTTCCCATCTGTAGTCACTGCATTTCTAAGCCTTGCCTATGTACTGAAACTTGTAGGAAAATTCTTCCTTGTTGATCTTTGGCTATGCGGTGAGGCACGGGTTCTTGCCTCCTTTTAGGGCCACAAGATACCATCGAGGGAGTTTGGCAACAATGGACCCCAGAACTACAAAGAACTGTTCAACCTTAGGCACTCCTCTCTTAGAACCACAGTAGAGAGAGCTTTTGGGGCTTTAAAAAACAGATTCAGGATCCTTGACAACAAGCCTTTCCACGCTTACAGAACCCAAGTCAAGCTTGTTCTAGCTTGCTGTATCCTCCACAATTGGATACTTAGGGATTTGGTGAGGATGAGTTCTTCCCCTTTCTCGAGGCCACACGGGAGCCAAATGAAAATGATCCCACGAAGACAATGTCCACGACAATCTTTGCTTGGGTTGCCTGAGAGAGGGAGGCATGGGCTCAGGCAATGTGGCAGAACAGGGGCTCTGTTAGGCTTTAGGATTCACTCATTTGAACCATTTCTTCTTTGTTTTTAAGTTGGTTGTGATGATGACATTTGAATAATTTATGAGGCCTTAGGCACTGTGCAATGATGTGACAATTATTTGGTTCATGTAATAAGTTAATTGGTGTGGTTATTCAGTTATTGTTCATGCATTTTATGGGATGCTTCTGTCCTTAGGAATGGCTGGGATGGGTGACCACATCCAGCAGATTGATGATGATGGCCTTTTGGGTGCCAATGGTGCACCAAGTAGTGGATGTTGATGATGACTTTGTTGCTCCTCAAGCTCCCGCCAATGGCCCAATGCCTTTGGACACCTGTTCGATCTGCGCTTTCATCTTTGAGGAGGTTGTATGACTTAGTTGTCAAGGGAGTGAAAACTGACAAGGGGTTCAAGGAGGTCCATATCAGCAAAAGTTCTTTGGCCCGGTATGGCGAGTTTCTTTGGAGTCAATGTGAGTGTAACCCAGATCCAGAACCACATGAGGAAGTGGAGGAAGCATTGACAAAAGGTAGATAAGGTGAGGAAACTTAGTGGGGCTCTCTGGAATGATGATCTTAAGATGATAGTGCTTGATGATGACCACCTGAATGGGCACACCAAGGTGTCTAAACCTCCTGTGCCTTCCTACATTCTGCCTTCCTTTTGCTTTACTTAGTCTAATGGTTGCCCTCACTGACATGTTATAGGATCATCCCAATGATGCTAAGTTCCTCAACACTCCAATAGAGAACTATGTTGAGATGGAGGCTATCTTTGGTGGTACCCTGGCAACTGGTAAGTATGCTATGGGTTCTACTGAACCACTAGGAACTAACATGGGGCGGATAGACCTAGATGCTGGAGGGGAGGTCTCTGACATGCCCACAGGCTATGGTGGGTCTGCCCATGCTAGTGTCAACAAGCCTGAGAACATTGCCGAGAGCTCGGTTCCTACAGGAGGAGAGGGGTGGGAAAAGAAGGAAGATATCCAAGGAGGAATTTGAGCTCATGTCGGCATGGTGAATCTTTGTGCGTTTGTTGGAGAAGCTTTGAAGGCTCCACAGCATAATGAGGTCCACTCTGACTTGTACTCCTGTGTCATGGGCTGCCCTGGGTACACCCAGGAGGCACTCATGTTTGCTCTAGTCTACCTCTTGAAGAAGAACAAGGCTGAGGGCCTTTGCTTTGTCCGGATGGTGAGGAGCACAGGATTACGTGGCTTAGGACCTACCTATCCCTTTGCCTACTTCCCCTAGAGTCCATATGGGGCAACCGACCGACTTATGCTATGACCCACTTCTTTTGTTGTAGCACTAACCATCGATAGTGCAAGGTTGGAGCTTTGAACACTTTGGAGGCTCATATTTTTGTATAGCATAGGAGTCATTCATGGTGTTTTGCATCCGCAAAACTGTTGCTGTGCATCTTTGTTCAGCACAGGGGAACTCTTTTATTTGGCTTTGTGTTGGCTATGATGCAACTGTGGACCTATTCCTGAGATTGGTAAACTCATGATGCACCTGTCAATTTCATTAGCTTTGTTGGTAACCTTATGCTGCTGCACCTGTCTTGTTGGTAACCTTATCTTTGCTTTACTTTTTGTCTTGTTGGTAACCTTATGCTGCTGCACCTCTCTTGTTGGTATTAAGCTGCTATGTTTCTGCTGCCTTCCTGTTGTTTTGGCCTGTGATGTCTGAACATTTTTGAGGTGTTGTTGTTTTTTTTTTGGCCATGGAACTAAGCCTAGATGGGTCAGTAAGCACAAGGTGTTCCTGCTCTAACTAGGCTTTGTGCATGGCGAAAGGAAAGCCCTATGTAACCTATGATGCAATGTTCTGCTGATCCAACCCTCTAGATCAGCTACTGAGGCCTTATTTTTTGATTTCCCTTCTAAGCTGTCTCTTTCATTGGCCTATGATGATCAATGTGTTCAAAACTGAGGTGGCATTTGATTACTTGTACCTGTTATTTCATAGCAGTCATTAAGTATTCTAGCATCATCCATAGGATTGCAACCATTTGGTCCTATGTCCATTTTGGATGGCAACCTGTGGATGATCTAGAACACTCCATGGCTGTTATGAGTTTGTTCCATGTTCCCAGCCACCAATGATGATTGAAATGCAATGGAAACCAGGGTTCTCTGTTTTCTAGTTTCATGCTTTCTGAGGCCTACCTTCACTCACTATTATGTCATTTGTTCCTAGCCAGTGATGCAGCAAAATGTGTTTTATTGATGACTACCTCATTAGGTTGATGGCCCATCGATGATGATCTTGCAAGAAGTTTGATTTGTTCATCCCTTACGTTTGGTTGGATGAGTCCATGGGGTGAGGATCTTTGCAAGAAGTGTTTGATTTATCGATTCCATTACGTATCTTTGAGGCCATTTTTTTTATGCTATCTCATGCCTGCTGATCATGTTCCTATTTGCCTATGTTCTCATTACATCTTCTTTGGTGTTTTGTGAAGGGAGTCATGGCTTGGTATGTGGTGTACCGAGGAAGGAGGGTTGGTATAACCAACTCTTGGTTTATTCTTTGCAAACTCGGTGAATGGGTACCCAAACAACTTCCACCAAAGCTTTCCTAACGAGGGAAGAGGCGTAAATCGCCTACACGGAGTACCTTTGGAGGTGACACGATCCATGTGTTGCCCTCTACTCTGAGCAGGTGCCACACGATCACCATCTGTCATAAACCAACGACCTCCTCGGGTTGCACCCTTGCGATCATGTTCCTATTTTGGACCATGCTCCTCCCGGGTTGCTCATCATGCACCACTACTTGCGGGAGCTCATCATCGTCAACTTTGTGGTTGTTGGTTACGTGTATGCACATTTGGTTTGTGGAGGCGTTCTTATTCTTCTTATTCTACTCGTCTTTGGTGCTAGTTATCGAGGGCTCCTTTGGGGCTAGTTGGGCTGATGGTCTTTGTAGTTGTGGCCTTCTTTGTTGAAATTTTGGACATTTGTTCTTTTGAACTAGGCTAGCTGGCTTGTTGTTGCCCTGTCCTTGTTGCTGCTGCTGATCAACTCAACAATCAACTCAATCTTGTTTTTATTTGGCCGATGATGCATAATCTAGTGAACTGAGGTGCCTAGATTGTTTAGGTTGTATTCAAGGTAGTCATCAAGGCATGGCATACCTCCCCTTCCAAGCAACCGATTGGTTAGCACCAGTCTGGATGGCTGGGAGGGGACGATGCCATGTCTCCATGGCTGCTTTGAGCTTCAAAGTTGGTTGTCAATGCTGAGGCCTGTCGTTGTTGTTGTTGCCGATGATGACATTTGTGGTACCTAATGTAAGATAATGACTAGGTTTTGTTGATGTTCATGTTTGGCTTGTGAGGAACTGGAAAGTTGAGGTGCAAATGTTGGTTTTGTTCTCATTTTGTTCATTGAATCGTCAGAAACTTACATGCCTCCGCTTTCATAACGATTGAGGCAGTAAGCTTTTGATGATTTCATGCCCGAAATGATTTAGTTTTGGAACAGAGTTATGATTTGGTCCTTAAGCTCCAAGCCTAAACATGAATTATGATCAAACCATTCAGTCTGAGGCAACGTGTTGAAGGTTTTGATCGGTTTCAATGTGCCTTGTGATCGTTTGAATGTGGAAAACATGGGGGTAAGGTCACCAGATTGGTGAAGTGGTGACCGGCTACCATTCATGCATGTTGTCCAAGTGAGCAACCAAACACGAGCTCCAGTACGACGCCATCCGGTTCATTTGGTTCATGCGGGCAACCAAACAAACTCGTCCTCATCCCGGGCGGCGCCGTTGCGAAGCAACCAAACACGAGCTCCTATAGCACTCGATCGGAGACGACTTGAGCCTGGACGCCTCTTGCGTCCGGGACAGGGTGGTTCCGAGCAACCAATCACACCCTATCTGCACCGGCACAGGGTACCTGAGATCTCTAATCTAACCAACGGACCACGAGCAGGGGCGCCTGCCCGCCTCCACCGTCGCTTGAGCGGACGCGCGGCCACTCGCCTGCTTGAGCGGACGCGCGGCCACCTGCCCGCCACGTCGAGACGGCGACGGACGCCAGCGATGCCAGGGGCGGCAGCGTTCGCTTCTGCGGCGCTGGAGCGTGCGATCGGGACGCTCACCTTACTGCTCCCAGGCTTCTTCCCTTCCGCGAGGCACGGCGAGGAGGACGCGGAGGAGCTGGGGCGGCTGGTGAGGACGATGCGGCGTATCCGTGCTGCGATCGATGACGGCTTCCCGAGCCGCGTGCCGGGCTCCGCTTCCGCGTCAGCCACGCTCCGGCTCAGGGAACTGAGGGGCCTGGCCTATGAGGCGGAGGATGTGGTCAGCGAGTGTGAGTACGAGGCTGTGCGCCGCAGAGCAGAGGCCCTCGACGCTGTGGGGCGGGCTGGCGGCGACCGCCTCAAGCGCGTCCGACGGGAGGTACGTGTGTTGCTACTCTGATGTGCACGCTGTGCATTCGATGAAATGCCAACACGGGTTACGTCTACCATTTTACTGTAGTACAGACGTCACATAATGTATTTGCGAAATTTCAGTCCTCCCAATCCACAATTGGCGAGCGGTGGCACGTGTCTGGACTTATTACATTAGAAAGAAGCTTAGGACCTGTGGAGGAGAAGGGCGGTGGGAGGAGTGGTGAGGTGGGTGCTGCCGCCAGCCTCCGCGGGTTGAAGGATGGCTGGTGAGCATTGTTTGGGTATAGCAGAAAACCGAATGGTTATTACGGCCGGGGGCAGTGAGTGACCTGCAGCAGGGACATTTCTAGGGAGTGAATGGATGGTAAGCAGAATTGAAAAAAAGGGAGGAGCAAGGGGAACAGTGCCTTGCGTGCTGTTGATGGTTGGATGAAAATTGGATGTCTCTAACTGTAGTTTGTCGCCTATGAACAAGGCAGACGTACCTTGAATTGCATATATAAACAATAAACAAGTGGCAAGGAGTAGTTGTTTTTGAATTATTAATATAAAAAATAATGTCCTGTTGATTACCAAACAAAGTACTATTGTTTATTTTGATTGCCAGAAAAAAAAAAAGTGGCAACTTTAGGTATCATGCTTTGCTTAGCCAAATCGCAACTGTGCCTAATGAATCATGTCATCTCAATTGTAGACAATACGCCTTTTTATTTTGCAATAAAGCGCAGTAGGGGCTTCCACCCTTCCAGTTTTGAGTCAAAAAAATATATGTTTGCTATGAGCAGGTGCACTGACCTATAATCACTGGTCTGATTTATGTTTGCATCCACTATTAAGTGAGGATAGACAGAAACAAAGTTTTAGCTTTTACAGCTCAATGCACACATGATATATGGACTTTTTAGGTAAACTGAATCTTGTAATTCAGATTCCCGCTTATATTAACTAATTTGCTAGAACATTTTCTTTGTAAAGGTAATTGATGACTACTTCAGTGATATTGATATGGTGCCTGCTGTACATGATTTAGCTGCAAGAGCAAGGAAAATTAGAGTGAGATTCAATGAGATAATCAAAGAATATGAAGATCTTTGCATGACTGATAATGATGGAGAACAACAGATTGACCTTGCTACACAAAGGTTGCAACGTTATACTAGTTCTATTGTACATGAGCCAAGTATACATGGAAGAGAGGTAGATAAAAATAATATTATCAAAATGCTGTTGTCAGAAGTGAGGACTATGTCTGTTCTGGCCATTGTTGGCATGGGAGGACTTGGTAAGACAACACTAGCTCAACTGGTGTTTAATGATCAAAGGGTACGCCAGTCTTTTGACAGACTTGCCTGGATATGTGTGTCTGATCAATTTGATCTGAAGATAATAACTAGAAATATTATTTGTTCACTCCAAAAGCAGAAGTGTGAAGCATTGGAGTTGAATGATCTTCAGGAAGCTTTGATAGAGGAAATAGAGAGAAAGAAAGTACTAATCGTATTAGATGGCGTATGGAATGAGCATAGAGCCCCATGGGATTCTCTTTGTGCCCCAATGATGACTACAGAACTCTGTAGGATTATTGTTACTACTCGCAGCAAGACTGTTGCAAGTCTTGTACAAACAATGCCTTCTTACTCCTTGAATTGCTTGACTTCTGCTGCTAGTTGGTCCTTATTTGAACAAATCACATATGATGGTCAAGATCCTGCTGCTTATGCAAATTTCATACAGATCGGTGAGGAGATTGTAGAGAAGTGCAAAGGTTTGCCACTTGCAATCAAGACCCTGGGAAGCATGTTGCGTTATGAAACTGATGAGGAGAGATGGAAATATGTCTTGGAGAGTGATCTGTGGGACTTGGATCCACAGCAGAATGACATTGTCCCAGCACTGGAACTAAGCTACAGCCACATGCCAGTTTACCTGAAAAAGTGTTTTATGGCCCTATCATTGTTTCCTAAAGATTATCAGTTTTCCCAAGATAAGTTAATTTTCCTGTGGAAGTCACTAGATCTTCTTCATACTGATGGCGTATGGGATAAGGACAGAACCGGAAAGTTATATCTTTCTGATTTAGTTAAACGATCTATTATTCAATGTAATGAACATGCATATACCATGCATGATCTTATCCATGATCTTGCATGTTGTGTAGCAGGTGAAGAGTTTCTTAGACTTGAGAATGATATACCAGATCAAATATCAAAGGATGTTCGAATATATCTATATTCCTACCATGGACATGTGTGACTTCAAAATTAGAGCATTTTCATGGGTCCAGTGCTCTAAGGGCTGTCATACTGAGTTCAATGGAGGGGCTTGGTGGTCCAATTGAAATATCTGAAGAGCTATTTGTTTACTCGAAGCAGTTACGTACTATTGTTTTGGATGGGGTTTCACTCGCAAGACCATCATTACATGATTCAGTGGGCAACTTGAAGCATCTACGTCATCTGGTTCTTCGGGACATAGGAGGATTAGAGCTTCCTATCTCCATATGCCAGCTCTTTAACCTGCAGACCTTAGATGTGACAACTTCTGGTAACTTGAAACCAGCATGCATTCCAAATGGAATTGGACGCCTAATTAATCTGCACACACTGCCTGTTGTCACTGTTAAAAGAGGCGCTTGGCATTGTAATCTGAGGGACCTGAAGGACTTGCAAAAACCTTAGTGGAAAGGTATGCTTAAAAGGATTAGATAATGTGAACAGTGTTGACGAGGCAGAAGAAGCAAATTTGTCCAGTAAACAACATATCCGTGCTTTAAATTTGATATTTCCTGATGGAGATTGGCAATACTGCAAACATGACCAGGACCCTGCACCAACTACTGCTTCTCATGAGGAAATACTAGAGAAGTTGCAACCACATAGTAACCTCAATGAACTATCTATAGAAGTTTGCAGATCCTGTAGATATCCTAGTTGGTTAGGTGACATTTCCTTTTCAAAGGTAACAATGATAAGGTTGGAATATTGTCAATTTGAATTCATGCCACCACTTGGTCAGTTGTTGGCCTTGAAGTATCTTACAATTGTTGAGATGTCGAGAATCAAAAGCATCGGACCAGAGTTTTGCAGCCTCAATCCAAAGGCAACAGGATTTAAATCACTGGTGAGCCTGGAATTTGACAGTATGCCCAGATGGCTACAGTGGTCCGGAGTTGATGATGGTTCATTTACATGCTTATGCACTCTTAGCATTCAGCATGCCTCTGAACTGAGGTCCCTGCCATGTGCACTTTCTTCATCCTTGGCCCAACTGAAACTGAGGGATTGCAAAAATCTGGTCAGAATTCCTCGTCTCCCTTTGCTCTTTAAACTGGATTTACGTCAGTGTGATAGTTTAACTGAACTCCCTGCGTTCCCGATGCTTCAAAGACTGGATATAGGTCAGTGTACCAGCATGGCTCGACTTCCTGACCTCCCACTACTTAAGGTTCTGATACTACGAGATTGTCCAAACCTGACTACTGTTGTTCACCTCCCATCACTTACTAGCATCCATGTGAGAGGAGGATTCAGAAATGAGCTGCTGTACCATTTGACAAACTGCCATCCATCTTTAGAGAATATATTGATTGTTTCAGATTCCATTGAGCGCCTTTCCGTGGAGCCCCAAAATCTTCCATCGCTAGTATCATTGAAGTTGAGCTGTCCTAATCTGCAATTCTGTGATGGACTTGCTGGACTCACATATCTAAAAGAACTGAAGGTATATGGCTGTCCAAAGTTCAGTGTTCCTAATCTGCATTCATGTCAACTCTGAAATCTGAATTCTGCAGCAGCCTCATTAAGTTATTTCCAAATATGGTATTTTCGTATGTATTTTTTCTTCAAGGGTGGACAACCCGGTATTTTTTGCAGTTTCTTGTAAGTTCTCAGTTCCTTGTTTCCGAGTTTTTGGTGCTTGTGTTTACTCAGCTCGAAGTAAATGTTGTATTCTGATCGTTACAGGAATGCACCTTGATGGATTTGGTTCTTTCTACTTATCTCACTTCGTATTGTGTGGGCACATCTTAGCAGGTCCTGCTTATGACTACCAAATTTGGTACATCTTTTTTTATATATGTTCAATTGTCGATGAAGCAATGAATAGGCACTTGTTCATTGGGTCATTACTGATGAGCATAGGAAGTTGTTGGCCCGTTTTCACCCTCTTTTTCACGGTACTATTCAAATACACGACAGAATTGTTGATGAGAGTATCTGCTTTGTTTATAGTTCTGTTGTTTTACTCAATTAGGTTCACTTTTTAAAATATAAGGGTCCGTATTAAGTAAAAGCATCTCCAAAAGCATCCTAAATTTTACTCCTAAAAACATATAGTTTTGCAACTTCTAAAATGGGGCACTGTGATACAGGAAACAGTGGTTGAAACTTAACTTGTTGACGGGACATAAGAGATAATAATTGTAAAATGGGGCACTGTGATACAGGAAACGAGTATGACACAAGCCGCAACAGTACAGGGGAGATGAGAGGTGCGATCAACAGTATTGTTCTAAAAAATTCAGTGCTTTTGCAGAACATACATACTCTGGTCACGGACATTATGATCATGTGGGTACTTGATACTCGATATGGCCCTCGTCCATGCCGAACACCAAGATGATCATGGCGGTGAACCCCACGACCACGAGAAGAACGGTGGCGGAGATCCATACAGCCTTGCTGGCCGCCCACTTCCCTTCATCATCCATCATCTTCTTCGCATGTCCACCATCGATGTCCTTAGAAAATGGGGGCACGGTGGTGCCGGTGCACGAGGTGGTCGAGTAGCCGCCGCAGCAAAGGATGTGGCACGAGCACGAGCACGACGAGTAAGTCGCCACGGAGCACCGGCCTTCTACAGAGCAGGCGCTGGAGGCATCTTCATTGTCGCAGGGTCCTGCTTCCGGGACATCGGCGCTGCCAGTGCCAGTCTGCTGGAGCGGCGAGAGGAGCCTGCTGGCTCTGGGCGAGCGCCGGAGGAGAGAGATATGGGAGGCGTCCGGCTCGGCGACTGTGACGGCTGAGGAGGGCAAGCCGCTGGCCGAGCGGCTGCGGCGGTGGCGGTGGCGTAGGGCACCGGAGCGGCCGGTCTTGTAGGCGTCCCAGTCCCGTTTCAAGTCCTGCAGCCTCATCTCCAGATGGAGGTGGCCGTGGACGGCCTCGGAGCTCGGTGGTGGCCGCCGGCGGCGGCTCTCGTTTCCGAGGTGGGTGCTCGTGGCGGACTGGCGGTGCTGCAAGTGCTCATCGTGCTCGTCGCACATAGGCGACGTGAGTGGACGCTCAAGGCGTCAAGGGTGCCCAAGGCGGCGGATCGGGGGTTGGGAACGGAACAATGGCGAGCGCACGGCTGGATCAGCAACGTGAGGATGGGGTGGAGTCCTCGCGCTGAAAAAGAGGCGTGGAGGTGGGTAGTTTTTGGTTCCGCCGGCAACCGCATGCCCACTCGCCACCTCCACGTTCGGTCCGGCGGCGCGGCGGCACCTCCAATTTTTGAAATGGCGGGCGTGCGTGCGCTGCTTTCACACAAGAAACATCCGGTGGCATCTACAGATGTGGCCGTCGTTGCTAGTGCAGCAATGAGCAAAATCCAGCAATCAATGAGCAAAATCCAGCAATGAATGGTGGCTAGGCCAAACTTTCCTTTTGCATGATCTCCCGTCCTCTGATTATTCCCTTTTTCATTATTTGCAAGATCTTAAAGCGTATCTCATTGTTCTAATTATAAATGGCAGGATAATGCGAGACATGACAAAAGGGAAACAAAAACTCTGTCATTTCCTGAAACACTTGATTCTTCCTCATTATTATTTTCCTAAAAATTAGCGGGCTCTGTCTAAGCATAGGCCAAAAAACGAGCCCAGCGCGGACGTTCCGCGGCAAGATTCTCCAGCTTGAAGAAATGAGTCTCTTGCTCGGGTCTTTTGCTACCTGCTCTTGACCCTCACTGTGTAAACCGACTCATCGCAACGAGATTTCAGCACTGCCTAAACACAGTCGAACGATGGTCGATGTGTTAGGCAATTTTCAGATTAATTTCGCAATATAAATTACGACAAACTAATTTACTAAATAGAGCATGTGAAGCATACAGGCTGACGTTGAGGACAACGTAATGAAGAGGTTTCCGAAAGCGATGCCGAGGTCCTCCAGCTCGCTGTCGTCGATCGGCGGCTGCTGAAGAAGTTGTCGATGAAGACGGCGCTGGGACGGTCCTCCACGTGTCCTTCCCGGAAGACGAAGATCGGGAGCAGTCGCGTGAACAACGCTTCCCAAAAACCTTATTCGCCTTCTCCCGGTGCAGGATCGCAAAGACGGCAGTTTCGGAGACCTGCTCACCCGGTCACTGATGCACGCGAACGATCGGGCTGGAGATTGGCGGCGGCGGCACAGCGGCGAGGCGAGCGAACGCGTGTGTGGAGTTTCCTTTCTCCTTCACACACTAGACTTGAGAGGATAGGAACATTTCATATTTAAGTTGGTCATCTCCACCTTCCACACACTGTGAAAAGGTAGGAACAATTTTCATATTTAAGTTGGTCCTCTCTATCTTCTACAAGCAACGTGATACTAATGGATTCCACAACTCCCTCCTTTCTATATTCATAAATGGAACTTTAAGATTTCTTTAGGAATTTCAGAATTTGTTATTGGGACAACTAAATTCCAACACGATGACCAACTGATTTTGTGTGGAAACTGAAGAAGGTCGATTGTCCACGCCCTCCTACTGTAACGATTATGGTTCACGATGGTCATAGCGATGATTGATTACATTTACATGCATCAGCGCCGGTGTTCTGAAATGAAAGAAACAAAGGTACTAGTAGAAATTACAAGCCACAGCCCACACAGGCTACCTAATTGACCAACGCCGCACACCACATGCGTGAGCCGACTCAGCCGAGAGCTCCTAGTCCGCCTTCTTGGACACATCCGACTTCCCCTCCTGCTGCTCCGCGGCCGGCGAGGACGACGCCGACAGGTGTCCGCGCGCGTGCTTGTCCTCGGCCGTCTTGGCGCACACCTCGTCGCGCATGCGGAAGTACTTCTCGAAGGCGCGGGGCAGGAACCTCGGGATGAGGAAGACGAAGAGGTTGGCGGAGAAGTAGAGCAGGTTGGCGGCGGCGAGGTACCTGCCGAACCACATCCACACGGCCTCCTGCGTGGTGGTGGGCGTGGGGGCCCTGTTGGCCCACACCTCGTAGACCCAGTCGACGATGACGAAGACGCGGCGCACCGTGTAGAGCAACGGCACCAGCGCCCTGACCGGCGGCGAGAAGGCGTTCAGCGAACCCACCACGTTCTCCGTCAGGATCTGGCACGACAGCAGGAACAGGTGCGGCGTCGCCGACCGCACCGCCGCGTCGTCGCCCCGCGCGAACCCGCCCAGCACGTGCGCCAGCGGCAGGAACAGACCCACTGTCGTGCCAAGCACCACGTACACCTGGAACAGCCTGCTCCAGCTCCAAGTTATTAGGGATTAACTTTCTAAGTAACATTAACAAACGAAGAAGGAAGCCAAGCTAGCTGATTACTTGCTGGCACGGAAGATCTCCTGGGAGGCGGCGGGCGAGCGGGCAGCGTCCAGCTTGGAGTGCAGCGGCGGGAAGGCGAGGCGGGAGATGACGAGGAGGTAGATGGTGGTGGCGACGGGGAACACGAGGTCGATGAGCGGGACGAGGCCCGACGCCGAGAACACCATGATGAAGGCCACCAGCTGGAGCTCAATGATGCGGAGCGAGCCCATCACGCCGCCCAGCATCGCCGTCGGCTGCCGCTCCGACGAGTGGTCCGGGTCGGACCGAGGCGCCACCGCCAGCGGATCCCCGACATGGCGATGTCAACGTCGACTCGCTGTCGCAGGGGATCGATCGATCGGAAGGGAGGAACGAGCGAGCCGAATGCCGATCGAGCTGTGCACAAGTTCACAGTACGCAAGCTAGGACAGCAACAACCAGGAGAAGATCGGAAGGGAGCACGCGAATGTCTGTGATTATCTACTCGCTGCGATCGAAGAAGCCGAGATGGTGTTTGGCTTCTTCGAGCTTTGGGGAGCGTGGGCAGGCGCGTACGTGTCAGCGCATGCGGCGGGGCACGTATGGCCGGCGAGGACACGTCGCTCACGCGCCTGGATGGTTCTGTAGAGCAGAGTGTAAAAGAAAACAGACTCGAGGAGGATGAGATGGCACTGCAGTTTTGGGCTTTATGGTTTCCGTTGGTCGGCATCTCTTGCCCTGAGCCAACAGCTGTCTCTGAACAGATCATTATTTCTTTTAGATAACGCTTTGTGGCGATATGCCTGGCGTTATGCCGTCCTTCCTCCTCTGACCCCCTCCTCTAGCCAGCCGCCGCCGGCCCCCTGCCCTCCCGGCGTCCTTGCCGGCGTTGGGGCAGGAGGGCCGGTTTCTACTTGTTCCTCTCCCCTCTTTTCCCCTCCTTGTAAAATCCCTAGCCAAATAATGAAATTCTTTTCTGCTTTGTTTTCTTCACCCTCCCCTTTGTCAACGCTCAATCCTCCACCGGCCAGGAGCTTTTCCGGGTAATCAATGGCTCCTTCTACCACACCGAGCTCGGAGGCTTGCTCGCCTACCACATCGACTACACCGCGAGCGGGATCGACGAGCTTTTCGCTCAGACCCGGGTGCGGTTCCACAGATGTGAGCAACTCCGCGCGGACGAGGCTTATCCGTCGAGCGCGCCCGTCTATCCCACCGTCGCGGCTGAAGACAAAAGGCCGGCCAAACAGTCACATCCGCTCGCGAGCCCGCTCCTTCAGCGTGCGCGGGGATTCGTCTCGGGGTCGCCTCCGATGTCGTCGCCCCATTCGCGGTCATCCACGTCCTCTGGCGGCTGCGACGGCTGCGGCGGCGGCGGCTTCTGCGGGCTGCAGTGCAAAAGCCGAGCGGCGTTCCCTGCGCTCCTGCAGGCCATGTTCGGCAGCCAGCGGTACGCACCGTCAGTCCCGCCGGACCTGCTCAACTACGAGGAGTGCAAGCTGCACCTTCAACACCGCGGCTCGCCGGTGTCACCCGTGCCGAGCGCGGGATTCGCGACGGACAAGCACTTCTACGCGGCGGCGCTCCGCCAAGACTGCCGCAGCCCAGAATCCAAAGCCCGCCGTCGCCAATCCATGAAGGTCTCCCCAAGCCTATGGCCACGCCCGCGGCCTCCGCCAAGATCGTCGCGCCCAAGCCAGCCAAGAAGAGCAGCGCGGCGAGGCAGGCGCCGGCGAGCGTCGGCAGCTGCGCCCCTAGGTGGTGGGCCGCGCTGGTGGGCCCTACCTGGCCCCATGGGACCCACCCGGGACGCGTGGGCTTCATGCGGTCCATGCGGTCCTTGCATCACCGACGAAGATGGAAGTCGTGGCGCTGAGCAGCGCTTCGTGGCGCCTAGTCCTTCGTGCGGTCACACTGCCTTCGTTCGGAAGCCTTTTTCGTGGAGCAGCACCACATGGTGGGACCCGCACTGCTGGGCCCGCTTATGTGTCAGGCATGCTGTGCTCCATGTTCTCATCGTTTCCCTAACGAAGACGTCTCTGGCATCCTTGCTGTGCACGCTTCCATCCATCTTCATTGGTAGGGCTCCCTCTACTTCTCATTCTCTTTTCTTCTTTCTTTTTATTTTCTATGTAATAGGGCAGTATCGATATGCATCAACTCCTCCCCGTAACGGCGCCAGAAATGCTTGTTGGTGTTTCTTAGCGTAAGCGTAATAGTCCATGAAGCGCACGCGGAAATACCGTTGTAACACTTCACCGGAAGTGTTCGAGGTATCGATTTCCACGAGGAACGGGTGTTAAGTCAGGTTTGACTAGCTACCGGGATGAAGATGGAAAGGGTGAACTGGGTAGTGAGTTTCTACTACAGCCAGATTATCCTAAAGCCAAATTACTTCTTTTCTTATACGTTCACGTAGCCACCGGCTCTCCCCGGTTCGCCGGAAGGGTCCGGCCTCCGGACTACCGCCACGCCGGGGACGTGGAGGAATACTAAGGTCAAACGGGGTTGTCACCACCGCCCTACCTCACTACCGTGGACCGATTGGTAAACGAGGGTGACTCGTAGTTTAGACACCACGTCTACACTACTTATCACGTACTCTAGCGTCGGCCAGAACATCCGTCTTCATCGGGAGTCCTCTACTAGAGCATCTACCAATATGGTAAACAACGAGCGGGCGAACGTATAATTAAAGTAATAACTCAAACTTGAAGATAATTATCGTAATTAGAACACGGATCTCTTACTCCAAACCAAGTAGGATGATCCGTAGAGGTACAAATGCGGAGACGGGAGCCGACGGGGTTCGAACTCCGTCTACCCCGAGGCGAGGGGTCGCTACTCCTCTTCTCCACACTTCCTCCTCTCTCACTCCCTTCTAATTCTAACTTAGCTCCTTTCCTCTACTCCAATGTGTACTAAGTGTGAGTGGTGAAGTGGAGTGTGTGAGTGAAACAATGAGTGAGTGGATGCTTGTGTATGTGGATGTGTGTGTTACAAGTGAGGGGGTGCCTCTCTTTATATAGTGGAGAGGAGAAGTGAATGGAGGGCTCTCCTTGCTTCGAGGTCTTCTTGGCGGGAACGAAACTTTGCACCGCATGCAACCGCCGCGTGAAGACCGGTCCAAACCGCCAGAGAAAGGGCGGCAAATTTTGGCAAAAATTTACGCCGGCCGCCCCCCCCGCGCGGGCCGGCCCCCGGGTGGGCCTCCCGCCCCCGGCCTTCTCTATGCGCGTTTTGTCCTTCAAATGTTGGGCCTATGATGGTGCATGGGCCAATTTATCTGTGGGGTTTGGTCCTCTTGATTGATCCACTCCTTGGCGTCTTTTATTCAATACGCTTTCTAATTTATTTGACGACTTTGTACTGTTTCCACTCTCTTATACTGTAAAAACATAATTTCTACGAATACAAGTGGAACTAGGTTAGAAGTAAAGGTATATGTAACATAAGTTTGCCCCTTTCTCATGAATTGGATAAAGGTTGGCGGTATAATATACTCGATAATGACCGCCAACAAGTCCCCCAAGCTTAACCTTTGCTCGTCCCGAGCAAATAGCTAAGTGTTTGGTTGTTGATCAGGAGTTGCTACAATGCCGATATATTTTAAAATGTACCATGCTCATAATAAAGTATTCTTCCGTTGTTTAAATAAATTGGCATTTTTATCTATCCTTGTTTACTTAAATCGTATGGGGCTTATAACATTCTCCAAACTCTTGGGTTATTGCAAGATAGAACGGTTTTCATAGAAACACTAGTCATTCATTCTTTGATTGATTATTCATGCGGAGATTTTCGTAATGATTCCTTAAATCATCTCATGTGTGCAAACCATAAGGAGAAACAAGTCATAAGCCTTGATCAAGATGTGCAAGTGAAATTTTATTTCTTTTTGATAAGGTATGGGCTAGCTCTTATTTCTTTTTTAGAGAAGTGGGCTCTACTCGCCCTCGGACACTTGTCCATTATTCTTCTCTCTCTTCTTTTTTTTTTTTTTTTTTAGGCGGGTATCGAAGTACCCATTGTTTTATTTTTTTTCGGACACACGTCCATTTTTTCTAGCTTAGCCCATAACCTATTTTTGGCAATGTGAATGTGAATCTTGATCAAAAGCGTATGACGGGTGTCTCACATAGGCTATCATGAGAATTTTGATCATTAAGGAATTTTGGAAATTATTCTCGAATGATGAATCTTTCTTAGAACAAAATCATAGTAGATTCTATTTTTACCATATCATATCCGGCAATAGCTTAGAGAAGAATCATGTGTTTGCGTACCCACAAATCATTAAGTTTTAGGACAAGACAAGTTAAGCCAATAAACTTAAACATTGGGGAATACAATGTTATGAACTAGGTGCAAATTGAACTATAGACAGAGCAACTATTCATCATTTCAACTTTAGAGAAATTAAGCATCCTTATACTACATATTGGAGTGGAATCATATTTTTGTTCTTTTCATTTTTTTTAAAGGAAATGAAAAACTAAGAGATAAAATAAAATGATAGGGGAGGTAGGTACTTACTTCCGTGGGGGTCCTCCCCCAAGCTAGCTGATGGCCTATGGGTTTCCCTCATCTCTATCTTGTCAGAACATTGGCCCCACAGAGGTGCATCGGTGGAAAACCCGGTTTGGGGTGATGTTTTCTTATTTAGGAATAAAAATAAAATAGAGAAAAGGAAAAGAAAGGAAATGGTTATGTGTTTTTGTATTTAATATTATTTTTATTGTGTTTTCTTTCCAATATGTTGGTAGCAATTGTTGAGTTGTTTTTATATTGTTCAAAATCTACCAACATTATTTTCTCTATATATTTATTTGGAGAAGGCTCGAGGAAAATTTTTAAACGTTGGCCATTTACCTTTGATAAATTACGAGTCGTGCGTGATGGTGATTGCGCCATGGGGTGCGACGTCGATGACGGTGTATGGCCCTTTCCATTTGCTCATGACTTTCCTCCACCGAATAGCTTCACACGAGAGTTAAAGAGTAGTACCTTGTCTCCTTCGTGGAAAGTTTTCTATTGGATTCGGTGGTCGTGCCATCTTTTTGTTCTTTCTTTGTATAGCTTGGCACTGTGATACGCCTTCTCCCTCCATTCCTCTAGCTCGGTTAATTGTTTTTGTCTGCTTTTTCCCCGGCTAGCTTAAGGTCCATGTTCCATGTCTTGATTGCCCAAGAGGCTCGATGTTCGAGTTCTACCGGCAAGTGGCAACTTTTTTCGTAGACCGTTGGAATGGTGTCATGTCGATGGGGGTTTTATAAGCTGTCCTGTATGCCCGAGTGCATCGTGTAGCTTGTCTTTCCAGCCCTTCCCCATTACATTGACGGTTTTACGCATAATGTTTTTGATTTGTTTGTTTGACGTTTCTACTTGGCCGCTTGTCTGAGGATGGTAAGGTGTGTCTATATTGTGCTTAGATCCCGGCTCTCGCAAGAAAGCTCGAAAGGATCTGTTTATGAAGTGTGATCCTCCATCACTTATGACCATCCTTGGTGTTCCAAACCTTGGAAAAATGATCTCATGGAACATTTTTTCGGCATGTTTGGCATCGCCGACGAGGGCATGCCGAGCTTCAACCCACTTGGACACGTAGTCGATTTGCGATGAGGATGTATTCACTATCATGTGACTTTGGAAAAGGTCCCATGAAGTCGATACCCCAAACATCGAAGACTTCCACATGGAGATTGTAGTTGAGGGGCATTGCATTTCTTGACGTAATTCCTCCTTGCGGTGACACTTTTGGCATCTTCGATGAATTCTTTTGTGTCTCGGTACATTGTCGTAGGAAGAATCCGCGACCGCCAAATTTTGGCTTGAGTGCGATGTACTCCATAATGGCCTCCGTGACGGGGCTGCATGGCATTTTTTGATGATTTCTTTGTCCCTCTCGGGGTGGGTACACATCTCCTTAGCATGCCGTCGGCACATACTCGGTATAGGTACGGATCATCCCACGGTGGCGGCGACTCTCAACTTGTAACTTGTGCCTTGATTCGCCGGGTGGTGCGTAACACGAAACCATGTAATTCACAATATCGCATACCATGGGGTTACGTCCTCCACCTTGAGGAGCATGTCGTCGCATAGGAAATCATTGATAGGTAACTCCTGGCGTGTTAGTGAATTGCAAACGCGACAAATGATCCGCAAAATGGTGTTCTCTACTCCTTTCTTGTCTTTAATTTCTAAATCAAATTCTTGGAGTAAGAGAATCCATCTTATTAGTCCGGGTTTAGCGTCTTTCTTAGTGAGCAAGTATTTCAATGCCGCATGATCGGTGTAGACAATCACTTTGGATCCCACTAAGTAAGACCTAAACTTATCAATAACAAACACGACGACTAGGAGCTCTTTTTCAGTTGTGGCGTAATTTAATTGAGCTCCATTTAGTGTTTTGCTAGCATAGGCGATCGCGTGATGCTTTTTATCTTTGGTTTGGCCAAGGACCGCACCAACGGCGTAATCACTAGCATCACACATGATCTCAAAAGGCGGCGACCAATCCGGTGGTTGAATGATTGGTCTTTGAGATGAGTGCTTTCTTAATGGTAAGAAAAGCTTTCATGCACTCATCGGTGAACTTAAAAGGTACATCCTTAGCTAGCGAGGCTTGTTAACGGTCTAGAAGTTTGTGAAAAATCTTTTATGAACCGTCTATAAAAATCTGCGTGGCCTAGAAAGCTACGGATTCCTTTTACGTTTCACGAGGGGGGAGGTAGTTTTTCAATTACTTCAATTTTTGCTTTATCTACCTCAATTCCCCTCTTGGACACTAGGTGTCCAAGGACGATGCCCTCTCGGACCATGAAATGGCACTTTTCCCAATTTAATACCGAGGTCCTTCTCTTGGCATCGTTGCAAGACTCGGTCTAAATTCTCAAGACGGTTGTCAAAGGTTTTTCCATAGACGGAGAAATCGTCCATGAATACCTCCATGATTTCTTCAATCATGTAATGCGAGAATATCGACATCATGCACCGTTGGAATGATGCGGGTGCATTACACAACCCGAACGACATTCTCCTATAAGCGCACGTTCCATAGGGGCATGTGAAAGTTGTCTTGCTTTGATCATCAGGGTGGATGGGAATTTGGTGATAACCTGAATACCCATCGAGGAAACAGAAGAAAGAATGTTTCGCTAACCGCTCCAACATTTCATCAATGAAGGGGAGCGGAAAGTGATCTTTCTTTGGAGCGGAAAGTGATCTTTCTTTGTTGCCGCATTGAGTTTTTCGGTAGTCAATGCACATTCTCCACCCCGTGATTGACACTTATTTGTGGAATTAATTCATTTTTAGTGTTTTCAATCACCGTCATGCCTCCTTTCTTTGGTACCACACGGGACGGGGGCTAACCCGGTCATTTGTGGTGGTACGGGATAGATTATCCCGGCGTGAAGAAGTTTGAGGACTTCCTTCTTGACGACTTCTCTCATCTCATTATTGAGCCGGCGTTGTGGTTCGCGTGAGGGTGACTTTTTCGGGTCAACGGGGATGCGATGAGAGCAAATTAGAGGGCTAATCCCTTTTAAATCATGCAATGAATACCCGAAGACCGTCCTATGTTTTTCTAGTATTTTGATCAATTTGGATGACTCCTCGTTGGTTAATTTATCACTGATAATTACGGGAGCATTTTTGTCATTGTTTAGGAAAACATAGCGTAATCCTTCAGGAAGGGCTTTTAGCTCAATGGGAGGTGGTGTCGTTTCTTCTTTAGGGAGATCGATAAATTCATCTATCTCGCTAATTTCTTCAATGAAGAATTTGGAGTCTTTTTCTAAAGATTCTTGGGGAGTTTCAAAAGGTATTTTTGACACCACCTCTATGGTTGTTATCGGGGACGGGGGTTCAGCTATTGTGTTTTTGGATTGTTGTATGGGTAGCGTGAACGTGTCCCTACCTAATTTGACATCTAACTCCCCTGTGTTTGGTGGATCAGCGAATAACTTTTCTAGGGGATGGCCAATTAGAATGTCGAAATCCTCAATGTCAAAAATGTGGAAATCAAGGCTCATTCCGACACCTTCATGGTAAAGAGAAACATTATGTAGAACCCCCAACCCTTGGAGAGTTGAACGCATATCATCTCTAAAAGTCTTTATTGTGGGCGGCGTTGTTCTTCCTCAAAATAAGTTTGGGCATAGGTTTGTGACATGATGTTAATGCCCACGGTTGGGTTATACAATACCGTTTCTGTTTTCTTTTTATTATGCATTGAATAGGGAACGAGGGAGTACGAATCCGAATTTCTTCGAAGACGACTCGTTCTCGTGTACCCATTCGCCGCCGCTCATGATAGACGTTAACCCCTTGATTGACTCTCGTAGAGAGTCTCGTGCTTAAAGGTTCTCTAGGGGTGACAGGGCGGTGGTCTCTTTACCGACTTCGTATTTCGAGGTATTTCGAAATCTTCAAGAAATACGTCCTCAATATACGGGAGGTCTCCCGAGAAGGGGTTCCTCCTTTGGTTCGGGTGCGGTATTTTCGGAGGTTCGGCTTAAAAGCGACGAAACCTCATCGGACACCCGGCTCAACACGGACGGGTTCTAGAGGAGGGGTGTTTTCAAGTATTCGGTCTAAAAGGGCTTCCCCTTCCTCGTGGTTTTGTGTGTAAACGACCCTCCCGCGCGCCGTGTCTAAGCTGCAGGCGAGACTCTTTAGTCAAACCCGGCCCGAAATCTTTGAAGCGGCACATGGTGGGAATGGATAGTTCGGACCGGACCTCGTTAAAATTGAGAATCGTCCCCGGTCGCACCTAACGACTCCTTCTCCCCTTGTCGAAAGCGAGTATCTCTTGACGGAGGGAAGCAATTCGGGATATAGGGAAGAAAGCTTGGCAAAACCTTGCCCGCAATTCTTCCCAATCACCGCTACCTTCCCTACGTTGTTGTGGTCGAACCCTTGTTTCGCTCTCTCCTCAAGTGAGAAAGGGAATAGCTTCCACCTCAACGTGTCTTGTGACATGCCTTCAATGGTGAGGCAAGCACGAGTTGCTCAAACTTCCTCGGGTGATGGTATGGATTTTCGTAATCATAACCCGAGAAGGATTGATCCCGAACCATGGCCCGTAGGCGGGGCATGAGCTCATAACTCAAAGCTGTGATGGGCTTCAAAGAAGATGGGCGTTCTAAGAGCTCGCCACTTTCGGAGCGCACAGGTTTTGCAATAGTTGAGTGCTCCATAATTTTTTTAGATTTTTGTTTTAATGGCGGGGTGGAAATGGATAATGTAGGATACACGGGTAGGCGACTAGGTTCGAAGACTATAACGACAACCGTTCCCCGCAACGGCGCAGAAATGCTTGTTGGTGTTTCTTAGCGTAAAGCGAATAGTCCGCAAGCGCGCGGAAATACCGTTGTAGCACTTCACCCGGAAGTGTTCGGGGTATCGATTTCCACAGGGAACGGGTGTTAAGTCAGGTTTGACTAGCTACCAGGATGAAGATGGAAAGGGTGAACTGGGTAGTGAGTTTCTACTATAGCAGATTATCCTAAAGCCAAATTACTTCTTTTCTTATACGTTCACGTAGCCACCGGCTCTCCACGGTGCGCGAGGAAGGATCCGGCCTCCGGACTACCGCACACCGGGACGTGGAGGAATACTAAGGTCAAATAGGGCTGTCACCACCGCCGCCTACCTCACTACCATGGACGATTGGCAAACGAGGGTGACTCGTAGTTTAGACACCACGCCTACACTACTTATCACGTACTCTAGCGTCGGCCGGGAACATCCGTCTTCATCGGGAGTCCTCTACTAGAGCATCTACCGATATGGTAAACAACGAAGCCGTGAACGTATAATTAAAGTAATAACTCAAACTCGAAGATAATTATCGTAATTAGAACACGGATCTCTTACTCCAAACCAGTAGGATGATCCGTAGAGGTACAAATGCGGAGACGGGAGCCGACTGGTTCGGAACTCCGTCTACCTGAGGCAGAGGGGTCGCTACTCCTCTTCTCCACACTTCCTCCTCTCTCACTCCCTTCTAATTCTAACTTAGCTCCTTTCCTCTACTCCAATGTGTACTAAGTGTGAGTGGTGGAGTGGAGTGTGTGAGTGAAACAATGAGTGAGTGGATGCTTGTGTGTGTGGATGTGTGTGTTACAAGTGAGGGGGTGCCTCTCTTTATATAGTGGAGAGGAGAAGTGAATGGAGGGCTCTCCTTGCTTCGAGGTCTTCTTGGCGGGAACGAAACTTTGCACCGCATGCAACCGCCGCGTGAAGACCGGTCCAAACCGCCGAGAGAAAGGGCGGCAAATTTTGGCGAAAAATTTACGCCGGCCTACCCCCGCGCCGGCCGGCCCCCTGGGGTGGGCCTCCCGCCCCCCGGCCTCTCTCTGTTGCGCGTTTTGTCCTTCAAATGTTGGGCCTATGATGGTGCATGGGCCAATTTGTCTTGTGGGTTTGGTCCTCTTGATTGATACACTCCTTGGCGTCTTTTATTCAATACGCTTTCTAATTTATTTGTGACTTTTGTACTGTTTCCACTCTTATACACGCAAAACATAATTTCTACGAATACAAGTGGAACTAGGTTAGAAGTAAAGGTATATGTAACATAAGTTTGCCCCTTTCTCATGAATTGGATAAAGGTTGGTCAGTATAATATACTCGATAATGACCGCCAACATTCTTCAGGAATGCGCTTTCCAGGGAGGCGCCTTTTGGTACATTTTCCACTTGGTTTTTATATAAATCCTGCAAAACATTATTTTGGCACTACAAGTGGAATTATGTCAATAATAAATGTATATGTGTGTAGTAAGGTATAGTTTCACCCCCTTATTGGTAGAATGTTGACGTTAAAAATATGTCGTTGGTGACCGTCAACAGTCATCAAAATCTTAAGTGTTTGGTGCAGGTTTCTCACTCAACTCCATGACATCGTAGAGGATTTGATGTGGAGACTGTGACAAGGAAGGGCACAACTGAGGGCATGGCAGTGCAGAGGAGTGGCCTAATGGCAAAGTGAGTGCATGGTGAAGGCGGGGAGGGCGCATCTAAAGTGGGGAGTCCCGTGGAAGATGCAAGGAATAGAGAGCCATGAGAGATGGGGAGAAGCGAAGAATGTTGCTATGAAAGACAATAGAGAGGGGCACAAATGAGACGATAGAGCTGATGAGGCACGACCCGATGTCCCGAAAGGTAACTAGATAATTTTTGATTTGTGGAGATATCAACATTGATGATCCGACTTCAAATCAACACGATTTGAACCCTGTAACCGCTACAACACAGCTCTGATGGTTATCAACCAAGTAAAATTTGATTGACCTTGCCAAGAAGGATTTTTCTGCAAGCGAATCAAAGAACACAAGTAAGAACAAGTAAACACGCAATCTGATAATTGCAAATATATATGACGCAACTGAGTTATGGGGTTCAAAAACTCGGTTTCAAATGACTAATCGACACAGTCGAGGAGATCAACAACGAGGGCCCTAAACCACTGTAAAAGGATTTGTTTTCACGAGTTACAATGAATCAATCATAGTTTCTCAAAGGAAACTCAAACTAAACAAAACCCAAGTCTCACGGAGGTGGTGGCTGCGGTGTTTATAGTCTAACTCAAACTAGGGTTGTGGCGTCCTAGGGGAGGCACCCGCAACTTGGGCTTAAGGCCCAACACACGATGCAAAGTCAAGTCGGCCCAAACGTAGTAGCCGCCCTCCGGATACGAGAACGAAAATGACGACATCATTGTCCTCTTTCCAACACATCCAAGAACACCCCGTTTTGATGTCATATGACCAAAAACCGTGATGGGGTGTCTGCGCTGAATTTGAGATGAACATGGCAGCTGAGTTGAGGACGAGTTACAGCTTGGGGAAGGCCATGACGTCTATGTATCCAGCATGATGATGTCCTCATAAAGAGCAAAGTAGAGTGCAAGGAATGTTTTTTTTTTTCTCCCTACCGCAGTACAAATCATAGAGGCTATAGGAGCAATTGCTAAGTGGACCGGTGATGAGTAGAGGTGTTTGTGTTTCTTAGCTTCTCGTTAGGAGTGGAGTGGCTAAACAAACTTTTAGTTTCATGGAATGATATAATATTTTTAAACCCAAAAAAAGCACCTTTGAACTAGTTTTCCATATTTACCACATAGATAACATTTTCCATCTGTTTAAAGGATCGTCTAAAGTTGTGTTTATGTATTTTAACTGTGCCTTTCTATGTTGTAGAAGCAAGCAAAATTAAATATAAATAAATAGAATATTTATGTGGAACTATTTAATATCATCATAATCTCTTTTAATTGTATTTTTTTTTTTTCTACTTGTAGTTTACTATGCACAAGAATATCGTCCATTTTCCTTTTGGTTGTTTTGTAGAAACTTTTTGACATCGAAGACCCTTACTCATGAAGTCATGGTTAGTGGGTTGGCTCCATCAAAAGGGATGGGCTTCTACCATAGTCTTCACGGTCACAAAACTATTATTCTCTCCGTTCCAAATTATAAGTCGCTTTGATTTTTTTGGTACATCTATTCTAGATGCATAGCAAAATGGATATACCAAAAAGTTAAAGCGACTTATAATTTAGAATGGAAGGAGTATGTTCCTTAACCTCATCAAAAATTTCAGCATCGTCATAAACGATGATGGCTCTATCAACTTTATCTTTGGATATTGGCTTCCTCGACATGACATTGATTAGGCAAATAACCATCACCAACTCATAATAACAGATAAAAAGGAGGATTCAATTAGTTTATCATATTTTCAATCCGAGAATTTAACAATAGCGAGATAATTGAAGATATTTCATATAATTTTCCAAACTAGGGAAGTTAAATATGTTCTATCTCAAATTTCATATAGTTAGATCAAACTATCAATTTTGAATAGCACAATGAAGAAAGTGCTCTTTTCCAAAGAAGTTAAATGTGTTCTATCTCAAGGTTATTTGTGTTAAAACCCATAACAACGATGAGGCAACTAAGGAATTGAGGTGAATTGGTTGATGCAACATAAAAAGAGCGATGATGATGGATAAAGAGACCATCACAAGAGTGAATGTAGGATATCATGAGAACGAGTCCCAAACACAACAACAAGAAAGTTGGTCGATAACTCACTCAACGTTATAGTCTAGAGGGGCCGATTTCCTTTTCTAATTATACAAATGGGATAAACTAGTTGTAAATTTATCAAGCAAAACACTATTATTGATAATTGAGTAAATTGCATCCACCACAAAACAACTTGAAAAGTGGGTGCAGATTGGTCTAATAACTTGTAACATACTCAATTTAGTGCAACAACTTAACAACTATGTGCATATTTGTCCAACAACTTTTTTTTTTTAGAAGGGGCGGCAAAAGCTTTGCCGCGATTTCTATTAGGCGAATAAAGAAAAAGGCAAGTGCCAGCCCAGTTTTTTGACGGAAACCAGGGCCGAAAAAAAACCATACAATTGTGGAGGGTACCCTACTCCATCCGCACACCTAGGTACCAAATCAACTCAACTTGCGCCATCACTAGCGCCCACTTGACTCAACTTAGGGAAGATTCCCCCCCTACCACTTGATACAACAAAACCACTCGGATGGGAGAAAATTAACAAGAAGTTCCGCTCGGTTGGATTGGGTCATCAACACGAGCCTCCATCCACAACGACCCGGTCGGATTGGGACATCGACACAACACACACAACAAAAACTACACCACCACCACGGGAGAGGAGAAGAAAGGGCACCGTCGGAACCTACGCCGCCGTTGTTAACTTATTTGTGCCGCAGCCCGCTACAAGCCCGGCGGCTACCATCACTCCTCCACCACGGGACCATCGTCCCCCAAGCCACACACGCATGATCGCCGATCCCCTGCTCCAGCGTTGCATCAAAGAGAACAATCTCGTCACGACACCATTGAAAACCCCGATCCCGGCTACTCGGTGTGGGGGCCTCGCCTCACCCACCGACTCACACTCCACTAACTCCACCGTCGGGACTCGGATAAAGCGAAACCGCCGAGAGAACACCACCTCCGCCCAGCCATCACCGAGATCACCACTGCACCAAGCGCACTGGCCCAAGGCCCCCAACACCCATGGCCCCTCTGCACCTCGCCGCCAACACCAAGACCAAGACACACCTCATATGCCGCTACGCACGGGCCAACCAGTCCAGCCTCCACACCGCCACAAGGCGAGATGAGTCTCGAAGCGGCGCCTCCAGGAGGACGCGACGCCAAAGGCGCCGCCGTCGCTCGTCGAGAAAAACCGGACCGGGTTTTCACCCCGAGACTCCATGCTTGAGAACACGATGCCCCATAATGGTGTCCCCAACAGGAAGAACGACGCTCCGATAGCGCCGCCACCATTACCACCGGCAAGAATGTCGGTGAAGGCTTTCGCCCGGATCGACATCGCCCCTTTCGCACACTCACAGACTAGCAACAGCGACTCCCCACCGCCTCCGCACTCCCGGTCGAGGAGGAGGTTTGGTACATCACTACAATGC
The DNA here is from genome assembly GCA_015847255.1 of Hyparrhenia diplandra. Lineage (NCBI taxonomy): Eukaryota > Viridiplantae > Streptophyta > Magnoliopsida > Poales > Poaceae > Hyparrhenia > Hyparrhenia diplandra. The sequence goes on from JADLZK010011678.1 coordinate 49,209, forward strand.
TGCCACGACACTTTGCAATAACGTGCTGGCCCCCGCCCCCGCCACCAAGCGCACCGAAACCGCAACCGACGAGGTAGAAAAACGGGGAGCACCACCAACTCACCGCCGCCCCTTCGCGCCGCACGAGAAGGCGCCGACGCCGTCTCCGGCCCACCATGGCCAAGAACGGTCGCCAAAGAGGCGCCCCACACGTGGCCTCCGCGGCCAAGAGTCGCCGCGCCCGGCACCTTGCGCGCCCGCCGCCGCCACCGCCGCCGCCCCCCACGCAGGCGCGCCCGGCACGCCCCGCCGTCGTGTCGCCGGCCATCTTGCCGTAGCCAAAGCAGACCACAACAGAATAACCCGTGTTTTGCATCATTTTAAAAATCACTAAAAATTTGAACTTTTCGAATTACAACTAAAACTTGATTTAATTTCCGCTAAACCGAAACCCTATTTTTGAAAACCCGCATGTCACCATCTAGAATATTAGGTTTCCTTTGCTTGTTGCTTGTTGAACTTTATGGTCGCAAAGGATGCAAGGTAAATTCTAGATTCTATTTATGGAAAAAATATTGCATGAGAATGATTTACGAATTTTCTCTGGGAATAATAAATACCGAAACTCATGTGTACTAGAAATATATATGTATGAATATTTTAGGAGCACAATAAATAAATATTCTCAACCACGAAGGTTAGGGGAATATAAATGTGCTTGGATAAATATTTATAATATATATTGCACATGAAATAACGAGGAATCGGGAGAATGTGTGTACACATAAATATATATATATACATATTTATACAAGTACAATTAAATAAATATTTTCATGGATACCGGTCATGAGGATATATACAAGTGCTTGTATAAATATTTACAATATATATTTTCACACACAAGATACTAGAGAAAAGAAATAAGAAGAGGAATAAAAGAAGGAAAGGGAAATAGAAATGGAAAATAGCAAGGAGCCTTGGGCTCACTTCTTTCTCTCCCTCACCTTCCTTCTCCCGCCCCCGGCTCCTCCCTTCTCTTCCCTTCACGCGAACGGGCGGTCCAGCAATGAGGCCTAGCCATCACGCCAACCGAGCCCATCGCGGCCTCCCCTTTGCCCTCTCTTTCCTCGCCGACAAGTGGGACCCGCGACCGTCGTCTTCCTCCGACCCCGTCCTGGAGACAAGGACTGCGGCACAGCGCCGCACGAGCATCTGCTCCCCGTCGTACTGCCAGGACCGTCGCGTTGACGAGAGAACAGGGAGCGCCATCGTCCGGGTCGCCCCTACGCGACACGGGAACGAGAGCCAGCTCACCCGTCCCCCGCCGCCGCGTCAACCGCATCACAGGGAGAGTCGGCGAGCCGGACACACGCCGGAGCTGTACGCGGTCAGACCACGCGGCACGACGCTCTGAATCCGTCCGCACACATAGGGATTGCATTCAATGCGCACAGCACGCGACTGACGGCCATGCCGCCATGGCGGACGACCACGGTCACTATAGACGATGTGACTTGACGAGCCAGGGCAAGCCGGTGCACGAGGAGCACGCGAGCGTGAGCGAGGGCCAGCACGAAGCACGCTGCAACCCAGCTGGAGGTCACCGCTGACCATGGAATGGTCGGAAAAGATCTCGGGGCGGAGAAGATATCGCGCCGGCGAGGCTATAAATAGCCCTTCCCGGCTCTCAATCAAGCTCGCCCCCACCTTGGTGAGCTCCGCCCGGAGCCGGAATGCGCGGTGCTCACCTCTGTTCCTTCCTCCCCCCCCTCCTTATCTCTCTCGGGAATGATTTCCCCCAAAGCGAGATCCCGCCCGCCGGAAGAAGTTCGGGCGCCGCCGTCAAATAAGGTCGTCGTCGGGTCAAATTGGTGACTTGGTACGTTCCCCGAGCCCTCCTCCGTCGATTCCCCTCTTCCCCGTGTTTTGGCGCCCAAGAAGGTCATCTCCGAGCACCGCCACCGCCAAGCCACGCCGGCATCCGCCGCCGCTGAGGAGGACGACTACCTCCGCCGCCGTGGTACCGGCCAACGCAACCAGAGCGGCAAGGAGATCACTATAACACCCCGCGACGAGCTAAGGTCAAGAAACGGCGACTCGGCGACATTCCGGCGAGTCGCCGCCGCGAGCGAGCCCGGGCGGGACGGGGACACCCCAGGCGCCGTCACCCCGTTGTGACGCCCGCCAAGACACAGCCGGTGGAAGATCGCCACGTCGCCTTGCATTCCCCCCTCCGTCACGGGACAACGGAAGACCCCGTCACACACGTGGCGCCTACGTGGCCGCCACCGTGGCGTCCACTGGACCCACGTGGCCCCCCACGTGTATGTACCCATTCTGTGTACACAGATGTAATTGTTATGTGTACCCGGCATTTGTACACGAGTGTTATAAGTATACTTTCCCATGTCAGAAAAATTCCCAGAAAATTTGTAAATTCATTATTTGATTTATAGAATTTTATCGTGTAATTAGTTCCAATTTTATTACATGATAAAATTATAGTATAATATTACCCTAATGGTTTAATTAGGGATTAATATTATAAAATCCATATCTCATGCAAATTAACTCCGTTTCGCGTGAAACGACTTCCATAATTCATCTAAAATCTAGCTCTATGCATCTAACCCATTGCCACCATAATGTTCTATGTTTGTTTTATATGTCATAGTTCAAGCTAGGGTTTATCGCTTGAACATAAAGTAGATTCGACGACCCAATTAGGAGTATCCGTCCGAAATGCACGCTAGAAGACGTTCGACGCCGTGCCGATTCGTAAGAACCTCCCAGGCAAGTCCTTACCCCCCCCCTTAATCATGACCTTAAGAAAGAAGATGAGATAATAATGATGACAGCCATGATGCATCACCATGGATAATCTGATTAGTATAGTGTGGTATTAGCCTGACAACGTAGCTACGGAGCTAAGCCGGATGACGTAATCATCCACGTTATCTACGCTCATACGTGTAATTAAAGAATAACATGAGATTGCCTAATGAACCCTAACCAACAAAAGAGGTGGGTGGTAGTAATTCATTGTGAGATGGATTGCTACGGGAATCGCCAAGAGGGATTCCTGCGGAGAGATACTCGCCTCCCTAAGGACCGGTTCATAGACCTTCTACCTAGTGCGATATTTCGTACAGCCACACGCCGATAAATGGGACAGCTTGATTCACACCCCGTTGGGTTGAGGTATAATTGGGAGCCAAGGTGGCCGGAGCAGGCAAACGACCTATTAGGAGCAGATATGGGGAGAGTGGCCCCATGGTCCGGTTGGCGTGGATGCTGAGTGATCTTCCACGTAAGTGTTTGGGCGCAGTGGCGCAGTGCTAGGTGCACATATTTATGATTATTGATTGGGTTTAGTGTTGACAGTATAGGTTGGGTAATAAGGTATTACCTGTAAAGCCGTGGGTGATTTGGTATCACCATATTGTCTAGGATGATGCGTCATCCTTCCAACCCCTGAGAAGTCGTGGTGAAGATTATACCAATATACCTAGAGTAGCACTTTCGGCGGGTACGGATCTCGTTGGACCCTCGTCGACCACCGATCATGGAAGAGGATGTGTCCATCGTGTGGGGAAATTTGTACAACCCTCGCAAAGTTTTATTGAACCTATTCGAATAGCCACGTCCTTGGAATGGGCAAATGCTAGGCTTTGAACATCTATGATTAGCTATAACTAACGTTTGCGATAATGTGAAGGTGATGTTATGAGATAACCTCGGGAACTAGCGAGAGCAGTTTTAGAGACTCTGCTAGGGCCCAAAACCCTTAATACACCAAACCACCCCTGGTTTGGACTTGCTGAGTACCTTTGTACTCACCCCTCTGTTTTTATAGATATCGGCATATCCGAAGGTAAAGGTCATTTGTCGAAGTAGGAGACCAACGGCGTAGGAAGACGTTTCCTAGGAGAAAGACATAGAAGCCCAGGATTTCCATCCACGCTCAAGTTGCCTGTGGAACATGGAGTTGTGCCCAGACGGTCTAGCACCTTAGCAGACCCGTCACGGATAAACCCACGCTTCACAATTGGCTACTCGATCAATATAATCAGTGGTGTCTTCATCACCGCTGTAAGATCTTCTATCCTATGTCAATATATGCTCGGAATAGTTTACCTATAACTGATTTCCATTTACTGTGACTTGGTAAACGTATTGGTAGCGTGATCCTGGCGCCAATACGTGAGATTAAGGTCCCATTAAAAGTGGGGCGTGACAGAGTGGTATCAGAGCCGAGCTTGACCGTATAGGATGGAATAATATCTGGATTAATTTATTGGCACATACTTCTAAAAATTTTACTTAAGGACTTCTACTTATAGACTTGAGCACCAATCCGATACCCCTATGTTGCTTACATATCGTTGATATTATACTTGATGCAACAGATGGACGGATGGTCATACACAGATGGACTGACCTTTGGGACGTTTCCAAAGCTTCTTTGGGAAATTCTCTCACAACTAGGGTACACTCAGAAGCCTCAGTACTATTACCTAGTGTCTGATGAGAATGGAATACCTGAGTGTGTGATGCAATTGCACATCCCGATGTTTCCACATCGCGAAGGGCACAGGATATTCCTTGAACAAGGAACAGAATTATGGGACACTTGCCAGAAGCTTGCATTAAGAGCCCTTCAGGTCTATTGCAAGGAGTACGGAAGCCAACCTATTGACACCCATGTCCAGAAGAAAAGGAGGTGTCACTACTGAAGACCTGGCAAAACCCAAGACGATTCCTCGTTGCCTCAGTGATTGTGCAAGAGTACCTAGAAGCGAAATCCCACAAGGCACGTTATGTGACAAGTCCTAGTTAAGTAGTGTGTCCTAAGTTAAGCAGCCACAGTCGCATGCTTGTTGTAACTACGAACCTTGTTGCTAGACCTCTAGTAGCAATGCTAGTAGTTGTGAGCCTTATGGTAACCCATGGTTCTAGTCTTAGTAGTAGCGAAGTCGCACAATAATCGTCATGACAGTCGCAATGTGTGATGTGACCTTATATCATCTATGTAACTATCTGTGATGTAATATATTGTTGCGCTTGTTTGTTTAATAAAATGTTGTGTTCTCTTTCAATCCTATGCAAAATTTTCCCATTATTACTACTTACAGTAATCAAAGGAAGGAAGATTTCAATAGGATCAGTGAACGTACTGAAAGTTTCCTCAAGTCACGAGTAATAAGACAAGTTTCCCTCAAACTTAGTTCACCGTGACTAACTTTTCATACGTCTCACACCAGGTAAGTTTGTGTTGTTTCCCCAACACCCGTGTTACTAGGATACCCCAAAGTCTATCCCGATCTAAAGTGCTTGCTTTCCTCTAATCTTTAGTTAGTTAGACCCCTATCGTACCTTGTGCTTTTCCCTCCCACTCCCTTTCTAGTCCGGATAGAATAGGAACTAACTGCGAGGAGCGTGGCGACAACCGTGTACTCCACGCATTTGTAGCCGTTGAACCACACCGGTGTTCTTCCCTACACCGTCACACGCCGTTGCCTCGGTATTCTTTGTGTCGACGACCGTGCAACATTGCCGACATCTTTGTCACCTCAATGTCGAAAAGCTCGCGATCTTCTTTGTTACCTTGACCCCGACCCACGACCGTCAAAGCAGATCAAGACGACATGCAACAGTTCAAGTGGCGACCAGTGCCGGTAATACAAGCCGAAGTCAAAAATTAGCATCGCAAGTAGAAGATAGTCAGAAGACTACAGTAATCGAAGACAGTCATCAAAGCCCATAAAAAGATATTTATGCCCCAGAGCAAACGGATACCCCAGACGTGTACAGAAATGCCATCAAGCAATATGAGAGGACACACAGTTCCACTATAGGGATCCACCGGCCAAGACCACACCGTCCCCGTGACCACACCACTATCGCAGGGTCAATGGATACAGGAGACTCACTCCCGTTCCTTTCCCCATACACCACAATCCCAGCCACACAACACCAGTCGACCAAGCTTCTCCCAGAAGCCATCACCTTCGACCCATTATAAGAAGAGCACCACCATCACTCTCACCACCATCCCACTCCAAACATTCCACTGCTAACCTCCACTTTTCACCCTCTACCATCACACCCCTTGCCATCCACTCACCGAGAACCATCATCAACCACAGCCAAAATGGCCGGCACTTGGGTTAGCAGCCAGTGCATCAATACCCCTGGATTTCCCAAACTTCTCTACCACACCGCACAAAACCTTGGCATCCGTGAACTCCCTAAGTATGAGGGTAGCGAGTATGAAGAACGCGGCACCCATCGCTGCGAAGTCACTGTCTACATCGCCAAGAGTCGAGACTACCCCGCCCTCACTGAAGATTGGAGTGTGACCACCATTGGTTTTCACTTCCCCGACACCTACCAAGCTGTCGCTCGCAAGGCACTCCACCGCCTCTGCCAGATCTACAAGGAGCCCATCGCCCGCACCCCCATGAGGTACCTACCACCAAAATGCAAGAATCACCCTACCTGGATTGCTCGCCTGGAAAGCATGCAAGGTCCAGAAGGCAGCCCCGTCATCAAGCACCTGCAATCCTACCTGCTCGCCCTTGACGAGCAGTACGACCGCCAAGACACCGCCATAAGAAGCCTGATCCGTCGAGCAGAACGAGCTGAATGCTACGTTCAACGACTCCTCGCGGAGCACGCCCACGCCAAAGAGCAAGTCGCCATGGCATCTCGCCGAGAGGCTACACTTGCCGAGACCCTGAAGGCCATCCAAGAGCGACACGTCCGAGAACTGAGGGACACCACCATCGCCCTCCAATCAAGACGCAGAAGACACGCCACGGCCTGGCCAGAACCTGCCACCACAGAAGGGATGTTCGTCAACCCCTTCATCAGAAGGAGAACGGACTCCACTAGGCCACCATCACCGGTAGAAGACCGACAAGAAGGACTGTTGGCGGTCATTATCGAGTATATTATACCGCCAACCTTTATCCAATTCACGAGAAAGGAGCAAACTTATGTTACATATACCTTTACTTCTAACCTAGTTCCACTTGTATTCGTAGAAATTATGTTTTGCAGGTATAAGAGTGGAAACAGGTACAAAGTCGCCAAATAAATTAGAAAGCGTATTGAATAAAAGACGCCAAGGAGTAGATCAATCAAGAGGACCAAACCCCGTGCACAATTTGGCCCATGCACCATCATAGGCCCAACATTTGAAGGACAAAACGCGCAACAGGAGAAGGCCGGGCCGGGAGGCCCACCCGGGGGCCGGCCGGCGGGGGGCGGCCGGCGCAAATTTTCACCAAAATTTGCCGCCCCTTTCTCGGGCGGTTTGGACCGGTCTTCACGCGGCGGTTGCATGCGGTGCAAAGTTTCGTTCCGCCAAGAAGACCTCGAAGCAAGGAGAGCCCTCCATTCACTTCTCCTCTCCACTATATAAAGAGAGGCACCCCCTCACTTGTAACACACCATTCTACACTTGAGCTTCATCTTCCACACATATATTTTGTAGTAGTGTCCCTCTAGGTGTTCTCCACCTAGTTGTACAATTTAGAAAAGAGGAAGAGAGTGAGAGGAGAAGAGAAGAGGAAGAGCCGGGTTTTGTCGGTTACGCCTCAACTTTTTGTACCTCTACGAGCCAACTCGAATCGAGTAACGTCCGTGTCATCTTGTGGCAATTCTAATATTATTATTTTACTAAATTCAGTATTTATTTTATTTTACTTCTTTGGATCTCCGTTCGGTAGAAGGTTCTAGTCTTAGCGAGACTAGTTTCGTATTCGCTAAGCGTAGGCGTGGTGTCTAGGCTAGAGTTTACCCGAGATTGCGCCCAACACTACGGAATAGTTGTGGTAGCCCCGGGGGTGACAGCTCCGACCAGGCCTTTGTAGTCCACCACGTACGTGTTGGTGTTTTCGTAGAGCTTTTGGTGGCTTTCCCCGATTACCGTTTCCCGGTCTTTTCGAGAATCGGAAAGGTCCTTTGCTCGAAGTAGGTGGAATTTAGTAAGCCCTGAACCTTAGTAATTTAGTAATTTTGGGAAAACCCTAGAGAACCCCTTTCTTCCTACCAAAAATATTATTCCTACCCTGTCTTGGACGACCTTAATTCTTCCTAGTTCACTTCTCGTTCCCCGTGGAAATCGATACCCTGAATACTCGGGTGAAAGCTACAAAAGTACTTTCCGTGCGTTTGCGGATTTATACGCGGTGCGTTAAAAAATACCAACAAGCTTTCTGGCGCCGTTGCCGGGGAGCGGTAGCTGTTCTAGGATCGAACCAAGTCGTCCGTGTATCTTTTTTATTTTTACCACCATTTTTATGCACCTTACCACCACCATCACCACAACCACATGGACTCAACGCCTATCTATAAACATTCGGCTCCAAAGGGCGATTCGTTGGAGCCTCCACCATCATCCCATCGATTCTTACAAATGGCTTTGAAATTCGCCCCGCTTTCATAGCCATGGTTCGGGACCAACCCTTCTCCGGGCACGATAATGAAAATCCATATAGCCACCTTCGGGGAATTCGAGCACACTGTGTTCTTGCCTCAATTTATCCGGCATGACACGGGAGACCATTAAATGGAAATGTTTCCATTCTCCCCTTTTGGGAAGAGCGAAACAATGGTATGCTCATACCGTAGGAGGTGTTCACGGAAACTGGGTTGAACTTGAGATAAATTTTGTCTTGCTTTCTTCCCTGATTCCCAAGCCGCTGCCCTTCGAATAGAAATTCTCAGATTTAAACAAAAAGAGAAGGAGACTCTAGGAGCATCTGGGCCAAGGTTACTAAGTCTTATAAATACAGGCCCAAACCTTTCTTTGCCAGACCAAGTCATTCTTTGCCACTTCTATCTTGGTCTTAGCAAGGAGGATGCTCTCCAACTTGACCTCTCTTCTAGAGGCTCGTTTGTGCATAAATCCATTAGTGAGGGGAAAGCCATTCTAGAGAAGATCTTAGAAAACACCCCATACACTGGTATATATGACGAGTTTCAGAAGATCCAATAGGGTCAAGCCCCGACCAACAAAAAGGAGGCACTTACAACCGAATTTGAAGTTCCTTCAAATTCTTCTCATAATTCGGTTGTCGAGGAACCTCCCGTTAAGGAACATGCAATCACACTTCTTGGGATGATGAATCCCATCCTTATGCATGTCCCTTTGAATTCGAGGATGACCATTTCCTTGATGATGATTTTTGGAATGCTTTAGAAATTCCCGGATCGTAATCATCATATACCTTGAATTCCTATATGAGACATCAAGAACACTCACAACACATAGAGGGTGAACCAATTCATATAGAAGACATTTTTACACCTTCTCCCCCTATGCCCCACACACGATGTCTCATTAGAATTCATTCCGATCATCAGGGGGGAGAGCGTGAGGCAGTCTCCGCAATAATAATTTCGATCCATATTTTTGCGGATAACTTGATCTCGTCATGAAAAGAAAGTGCTCCCCACAAATAGGAGATTTCATCAACGAACATGGAAGTTACATTCTAAATGTCCCATCCATTCCATGCTCATATGAAAAATCTCCCCGAGTCGATCCATAACTCAGCCATCTTCACCATGATCTACAACCCCTTCTCGCTCTCTGTTCACAAAAATTTTGAAAGGGTTATTGTAGATGCTTTTGTCTACCATAAATTTTGCAAATTTCGTGGTATCTCGGCATGAGTTTACAGATCGACACTCAAAGGTTGGTGTTGGAGGGGAAACCACTTCACCAACATTGGTTTCAAATTTAAAAGGTTTCCCAAGGACGAGCTTTCGTCTTTAAACAAAGCACTTCCGGGAGATAACCCGTCCTTATGTGATTTACCTTCAATAAAATTGTTCTTTCAAAAAAAAAAACTCATTTCTTTTTTTACCTCTGCCTTAATCTCTATTTCTTGTTATAAAAAAGCACTTTTCCTATTAATAAAAAGCAAGAACATGTTATCCGGCTAGTATACACCTTCGGGTATTCTTGTTGCTAACCATTTTAGGTGGAGACAAAGAAGAACGAAGAAGCATACAATGCTTGAGGACATGAGGCAACATCAACAACAAACTTTGATGATCATGGGTGATGGAACATACTCAACAGGAGGCCACGACCTTGCACACTTGGCTTTTACACAAAATTTCAAGTGTGGGCGAAGAAGGTGTAAGTCCAAGTTCCACACACACCAAGGGGTCATTCAAAAAAAACAAAAAAAAAAAAGAGAATAAAGATGATGTGAGCCTGGCCTTGCTATAAAACAAAAAAAAAGGAAGGATTGAAAAAAAGGAATATATAAAAGAAATGGAAAAAAAAAAGGGGATTGAAAGAAGAAGAGAGAGAAGGAGGATTCTTCTCTAGACCTTTGTTATCATCAAGGCTTATGATCTATACACACCATACATGTGTGTGGTTCAAAGCATTGATGTTGCCTGAGTTGAACCATGTACAACAAAGTCACCGATGCAGCAACTTCAAAGCTCCATCCACATGCTGCTCGCAACGTACACTCAGGGTGAAACTCTTTGGCCATGGAAAACTTCGGAGTAAATGGGAAGGGCCATTTAAAGTAATCGAGACCTCGTCACATGGTGCCGTCACGCTCCAAGATGACGATGGTAACGCATTCAAGATATAGCACAAAAGAAGTGTGGGGTATGCAACATCCCATTGAAGAATAGAAAGCGCCAAACCACATCATGAGCTGGTGGAAGAGCATATACGAAACTTCGGTTTCGATCAACACCATCGCCAGCACGCAACACCAAGCGAGGAGGCGGAACGGAGATGGCGGGAGCACGAGGCACGATTGGCGTTACGGCGCCACATGGGGTACTACCCCTAACCCATAGGCCATCGCCTAGCTTGGGGGGAGGACCCCCACGGAGGTAAGTACCTACCGCCCCTATCATTTTATTTTATCTCTTAGTTTTTCATTTTCATTTCCTTTAAAAAAATGAAAAGAACAAAAATATGATTCCACTCCAATATGTAGTATAAGGATGCTTAATTTCTCTGAAGTTGAAATGATGAATAGATGCTCTGTCTATAGTTCAATTTGCACCTAGTTCATAACATTGTATTCCCCAATGTTTAAGTTTATTGGCTTAACTTGTCTTGTCCTAAAACTTAATGATTTGTGGGTATGCAAACACATGATTCTTCTCTAAGCTATTGCCGGATATGATATGGTAAAAATAGAATCTACTATGATCTTGTTCTAAGAGAGATTCATCATTCGGAGAATAATTTCCAAAATTCCTTAATGATCAAAATTCTCATGATAGCCTATGTGAGACACCCGTCATACGCTTTTGATCAAGATTCACATTCACATTGCTAAAAATAGGTTATGGGCTAAGCTAGAAAAAATGGACGTGTGTCAGGAAAAATAAAACAATGGGTACTTCGATACCCGCCTAAAAAAAAAAAAAAGGAGAGAGAGAAGAATAATGGACAAGTGTCCGAGGGCGAGTAGAGCCCACTTCTCTAAAAAAAGAAATAAGAGCTAGCCCATACCTTATCAAAAAGAAATAAAATTTCACTTGCACATCTTGATCAAGGCTTATGACTTGTTTCTCCTTATGGTTTGCACACCGAGATGATTTAAGGAATCATTACGAAAATCTCGCATGAATGATCAATCAAAGAATGAATGACTATTGTTTCTATGAAAACCGTTCTATCTTGTAATAACCCAAGAGTTTGGAGAATGTTATAAGCCCCATATGATTTAAGTAAACAAGGATAGATAAAAAAAATGCCAATTTATTTAAACAACGGAAGAATACTTTATTATGAGCATGGTACATTTTGACATATATCGGCATTGTAGCAACTCCCGATCAACAACCAAACACTTAGCTATTTGCTCGGGGACGAGCAAAGGTTAAGATTGGGGAACTTGTTGGCGGTCATTATCGAGTATATTATACCGCCAACCTTTGTCCAATTCACGAGAAAGGAGCAAACTTATGTTACATATACCTTTACTTCTAACCTAGTTCCACTTGTATTCGTAGAAATTATGTTTTGCGGTATAAGAGTGGAAACAGTACAAAGTCGCCAAATAAATTAGAAAGCGTATTGAATAAAAGACGCCAAGGAGTAGATCAATCAAGAGGACCAAACCCCAGCGCACAATTTGGCCCATGCACCATCATAGGCCCAACATTTGAAGGACAAAACACATAACAGGAGAAGGCCGGGGCGGGAGGCCAGCCCAGGGCCCGGCCGGCGGGGCGGCCGGCGCAAATTTTCGCCAAAATTTGCCGCCCTTTCTCTCGGGCGGTTTGGACCGGTTTTTCACGCGGGCGGTTGCATGCGGTGCAAAGTTTCATTCCCGCCAAGAAGACATCGAAGCAAGGAGAGCCCTCCATTCACTTCTCCTCTCCACTATATAAAGAGAGGCACCCCCTCACTTGTAACACACCATTCTACACTTGAGCTTCATCTTCCACACATATATTTTGTAGTAGTGTCCCTCTAGGTGTTCTCCACCTAGTTGTACAATTTAGAAAAAAGAGGAAGAGAGTGAGAGGAGAAGAGAAGAGGAAGAGCCGGGTTTGTCGGTGCTCGCCTCAACTTTTGTACCTCTACGAGCCAACTCGAATCGAGTAACGCCCAGTCATCTTGTGGCAATTCTAATATTATTATTTTACTAAATTCAGTATTTATTTTATTTTACTTGCCGGATCTCCGTTTCTACAGAAGGTTCTAGTCTTAGCGAGACTAGTTTCGTATCCGCTAAGCGTAGGCGTGGTGTCTAGGCTAGAGTTTACCCGAGATTGCGCCCAACACTACGGAATAGTTGTGGTAGCCCCGGGGGTGATAGCTCCGACCAGGCCTTTGTAGTCCACCACGTACGTGTTGGTGTTTTCGTAGAGCTTTTGGTGGCTTTCCCCGATTACCGTTTCCCAGTCTTTTCGAGAATCGGAAAGGTCACTGCTCCAAAGCAAGTGGAATTTAGTAAGCCTGAACCTTAGTAATTTAGTAATTTTGGGAAAACCCTAGAGAACCCCTTTCTTCCTACCAAAAATATTATTCCTACCCTGTCTTGGACGACCTTAATTCTTCCTAGTTCACTTCGTTCCCCCGTGGAAATCGATACCCTAAATACTCCGGGTGAAAGCTACAACGGTACTTTCCGTGCGCTTGCGGATTTATCTGTGTGCGTTAAAAAATACCAACAAGGACCACCCCTGCCACTTCGTCAAGCACCACCAAGAGAAGAAGCCCCGGTCTGAGCCAAATCTTGGACCCGCGAAGCGAAGCCACCATGACCGACGCCATTTGTAGAACTAGCGCTCCCAAAGGAGGTGTAACCGTAGAGTAGCATTTCCCTTTCGCTCTACTGTTGTACTCCCCCTTGAAGTAATCAAGATCATTGTGCTTGATCCACGATCCAAATGCGAGCATCGACGAAGAAAGATTGACGGGTGTCTAAGCTCAAAATCCACAGAGCAAATAATAAGCGAAAAAATTTTTCTAAGTGGGGTAGTGCTATAAACACGAGAAGAAAAGAAAATATCAGACGGGCGAAAGACAAGAACAGTACAAATGGGCTAAAAGAAATTTTGGAAGAAGAGAAATACAATCGGACGAAAACAAGAAAAGAAAGAACGAGATGGGCAAGAACAAGAAGCAAGACAGAGAAATACACCGCAAAAGACTGCGAAGGAACACTAGAGGAATTAATTCTCTAAGTGGGGTAGCCGTCGAAGAAGACCCGAGGATTTTGAAGAACAGATGCAGACCAAGAACAAGGGGTAAGAGCAGCAGTAAGCACCAACAGTAGAAGGCATGCCCTCCACAGTGTCGTGTTGCCCTGAAAACGGAGTAGCACGATAATCGTAGAGGTTCGACAAAGACAGCACTGTAAACAATGGAAAGTTTCCTCTCTCTCTCTCTATCTCTATCCCTTTAGGCCTTAATTAGGACCTTCGCTTTGTAGATTAAGAAATCTCGGGGACGAGATTCATCTAAGTGGGGTAGATTTGTAACACCCGTGTTTTGCATCATTTTAAAAATCACTAAAAATTTGAACTTTTCGAATTACAACTAAAACTTGATTTAATTTCCGCTAAACCGAAACCCTGTTTTCGAAAACCTGCATGTCACCATCTAGAATATTAGGTTTCCTTTGCTTGTTGCTAGTTGAACTTTATGGTCGCAAAGGATGCAAGGTAAGTTCTAGATTTTATTTATGGAAAAAATATTGCATGAGAATGATTTACGAATTTTCTCTCGGGAATAATAAATACCGAAACTCATGTGTACTAGAAATATATATGTATGAATATTTTAGGAGCACAATAAATAAATATTCTCAGCCACGAAGGTTAGGGGAATATAAATGTGCTTGTATAAATATTTATAATATATATTGCACATGAAATAACGAGGGATCGGGAGAGTGTGTGTACACATAAATATATATATACATATTTGTACAAGTACAATTAAATAAATATTTTCATGGATACAGTCATGAGGATATATACAAGTGCTTGTATAAATATTTACAATATATATTTTCACACACAAGATACTAGAGAAAAGAAATAAGAAAGAATAAAAGGAAGGGAAAAGAAAGGAAAAAAGGAAAGGGAAAACTTTGGTTTCTATTTTAACTTTCGTCCCAAACTTTGAAGATTTCGAGGATAATGCGTAGGGGAGCGCCATCGTCCGTTGGGAGTTAAATCTCCCAAACTTTGAAGCCTCGAAGATAGCTTCACGGAAGAGTACCTCGGATAAAAAATACGAAGGCTAAAGCTAAGATGTCCAAGCGAAGATGGCCATGGCGACTTCGCAATAAGCCAATACTTTATCTCCGAAAGGAACGAAAAGCTTTGCGAAGATAAAAGTTTAAGCTAAGGTGAAGAGTGAAGATGAAGAATACATCTTCGCCGAAGAGAAAGTATTGGTGAAAGATGTTTTAGGATTCTAAGTGTTTTTTGTACAACTACGAAGTCGGGGGCCTATAAATACCCCCCGACATCCTTTGTAATCGCCATGTTGAATGGCCACTTTGTAAACCATATCATCATCAATAACATATTGTGTTGAGCAATCACCCAACATCTTGGCGCCCACCGTTTGTGTGAGCAACGATCTATCCCACGGCCATCAAGAAATCATGGGAAGACCTCCCAAGAACAAGTCGACAAAAGCGTTGCCGAGGACACAACAACGGCCAGAGAATGAAGTACCAAGAACAAGCGGAGACAACGTCTCCAAAGAAGTCATTCCCCACGAAGATCAAAGCGAAGAGGCAAGAAAGTTGCAACAACTAGAAGAAGAAGTGATCAAAAAAGAAGAAAGAACTTGAGGCTTGCAAAGCCGAGAACCGTGAGAAAAGACATTGAAGCAAAGAATAGAGGAAGTCAAGCGAGCTAAAAAGACTAAGCGAAGAGCTCGGTGATCAAGATCGCGAAGTCATCATAACAAACGAAGTCAAAACAAACCAAAGCAATGAGAAGGCAATAGTCACTATCGACCCGAATCTCCATTATCGGTGGATTTACAAATGGCAAAATGGCCAAAAGGCTTCAAATTCAACGTCATACCAACTTACGAAGGTTTGACGGATCCAAGACAGCTTCTTGATGAGTTTTGAAGCAAATTTGTTGAATCGGTGGGGAGATGATAAAACACTAGCGAAGGCACTCATCATGGCGATGAAAGGACCAGCTCAAAAGTGGTATGCTTCGCTCAAGCCAAGATCCCTCAAAAGTTGGGAACAACTCGTAACAACTCTACTCGTTGATTTCCAAGGGTTCCAAACACGGGATTAACAAGCGATGATCCATTTTGATATCAAGCAATATCCAAAGGAGCCAATAATCCAATATTACAAAAGATTCATCCAAATGAAGACCCAAATTCGAAGTATCGAGACGAAGTCGTCATCATTCTTCGCAATCGAGGCCTCAGAGCTGGACAATTCTCTTCGCATCTAAAAAAGGGAAAGACCAACAACTGTTGCTCAACTATATGAAGAATTCCAAAAATATGCAAGATCGACGATGATTTCAGGAAGAAGACCGAAGAAGAGAATGCACAAAGAAATCAAGCGAAGACAAACAATCAATTCAGCCGCAAAATTTTGAGCGAAGACCATACTACCATCAATATCAACCACCACTTCGCGTCAACCAAATCAACAACGAGCATAGCGAAGATAACATCCAGGCACAAAATAACCAAATGGGCCGCGGTACAACAACGAAACTACAACAACGGTCAAAGAGGAGGTTTCAATCAAAGGTTTGGGGAAAGAAGAATTCTAAAAGCCCGAAGAAATGTATTGCATTATTCATGGCAAAGGGGCTGGCCACACATCAAAAAATGTGCCCAATGGTGAAGAAAAGCATAGAGCAATTACAACAAGAAGGCAAATCATTTGGAAAATCAAAGATCAATAAACTTTTTGTCCCAAGCAAGCACTTCAAATAATCAAGCATACTTCGATCAAAGTTGCAACCAACAAGTGCTACCAGGACCTCCACCAATATACAACTGTCAACCATTGGCAATGGCTCCGCCACAATGGGGACAAATACAAAGTCTACAGCCTAAAGCTTCGGTGGCAAATAACACACAAAATGTCCAAAACAATGCATCACCTTCTGTATCAACCGCAAGCGAGAGGCGTAATAATGACAATTTTGCGGAGGTACGGCATAGAACATGCAACAAACAACGAAAAGAAGAAATTACTTCGAAGAGTCAATGCAATAACAATGGAGGGACTCTTCAAGAAGACAAGATGGTCACACCAACCAATCATTTTCACAGAACAAGACATGAAGCTCAAAGATTACCCACACATGGATGCCATGGTCATAGAAGCAAATATTGATGGATGGGATGTTACAAAAATATTAGTAGATGGAGGAAGCTCCGTTGATATACTCTTCGCATCAACATTAGATGCAATGGGAATCAAAAGACAAAACTTGGGAAGAGCAGAATATCCATTAGTTGGCTTCGGTGGAAAAAGGATAAACTCAATCGGAAGAATTGTACTACCAGTATCATTCAAGACACAAAACAATGCAAGAACAGAACAAGTGGCATTTGATGTTATTGAAATGCATAGCCAGTACAATGCAATCTTTGGAAGAGGAAGTCTAAATATCTTCGAAGCCGTGATCAACTACTCTTACCTATGCATGAAAGTTCCAGCAATCAATGGACCAATATCAATTCATGGAAATCAAACAGAAGCAAGAAACATTGAGAAAGACTCAACTCCAGCCCAAAGAAATGTTTTAGCCATTGAAGAAATCGAAGACGAAGATGAAACAGAAAATGCGAAGTCACAAAAGAAAGCGAAGACATGTCAAAAAGAAGAAACTAAGGAAGTCTTGCTAGATCCGATGGTAACAGACAAGAAAGTCATCATTGGCGCCAATCTAGCAAAAGAAGAAGAAGAACAACTTATAAATTTCCTAAGAAGCAATCAAGACGTCTTCGCATGGTCAGCAAAAGATCTAGAAGGGGTCAGCAGAGACATCATTGAACACCGCTTTGAACATCGACCCAAATAAGCCGAAGAAACAAAAATTACGAAAGATCTCGAAGATAGAACAATGGCCGCGAAGGTGAAGTACACAAAAGCGCGCTAGATGCAAAAGTTATAAGGGAAGTCCAATTTACAACTTGGCCGGCAAACATCGTGATGGTAAAGAAAAGCAATGGAAAATGGAGAATGTGCATAGATTTTCACGGATCTCAACTAAGCTTGCCCTAAGGACAACTTCCCTTTACCAAGAATCGACACATTAGTCGATCAAGCCGCAGGAAGTGAAATGCTAAGCTTCCTCGATTGCTTCTCAGGATATCATCAAATTTACATGAAGAAAGAAGATGAAGAAAAGACAAGTTTCATGACACCATTTGGGACTTACTGTTTCCAAAGAATGGCAGAGGGGCTTCGCAATGCTGGTTCAAGCTTCATCAGAATGACTTCAGTAGCACTCAAAGATCAAATCGGAGACAATTTGCTGGCATATGTTGATGACATAATAGTAAAAAGCAAGAAACGCGAAGACCACTTGAAAGATTTGAAGCAAACATTTGAGAACTTGAGAAAGTCAAACCTCAAACTCAATCCTAAAAAGTGCACCTTTGAGTGCGAGAAAGGCAAGATACTCGGATGCATAGTTTCAAAGAAAAGGCATCGACCCAAATCCGAGAGAAAATAAAAGCAATCATGCGAGACGAAGTCCCAAAGAATATCAAGGACATCCAAAAGTTGACAGGAAGATTGGCTTCGCTGAACCGGTTCATATCAAAGTCAGCAGAAAAAAGCTTTCCAATTTTTCAAGCACTCAAAGGGGCGAAGAAAAGCTTTACATGGGGAGAAGAACAACAAAAAGCTTTTGAAGAAATAAAGAAGTATCTTTCAAATCCTTCAACATTAACAACACCAAATGTCGACCAAGAACTACTTTTATATATCTCAAAGATCCGAGAAAGCAAGTAAGTGCAGTACTAGTGCAAGAAAGAGAGAAAGACCACGCGAAGAAGCAGGAACCAATATACTTTGTCTCCGAAGCCCTCTCCGGTTCAAAAATGTTTTACTCAGAAATTGAGAAAATAGCGTATGCAGTACTTATGGCAACAAGAAAATTGAAACATTATTTCTTGGCACACAAAGTAAGAATCCCAACAAATCAACCCCTCAAAGATGTCTTACAAAGCTGCAAATCCTCAGGAAGACTTGGCAAATGGGCCGCCGAAATTTCACAATACTTCATTGAATTTGAGAAGAGAACAGCAATAAAGTCACAAGTATTGGCAGATTTCATCTCGATTGGACACCAAAGAACAAGTTGCGAAGATCAAAAAGATCATCAAGAGTGGACTTTGTCTGTCAAGAATGGACAATGAATTGCGATGGAGCATGGGGCTCGCAGGGCCGGGCGTAGCGGCAATAATCACTTCGCCATCCGGTGTCAAAATGAAATATGCAAACAAGACTTGAATTTCGATGCACTAACAACATCGCGGAATATGAAGCGGTATTCTTTGGGGCTTCGCAAGGCAAGAGCAATGGGTGCACAAAAATCTTGATAAAAACAGATTCTCAAGTCGTAGCAGGCCATGTTGAGAAAAAATTACAAGGCAAAAGATCCAGAATTTGGGCGAAGTACCGCAAAGTGTGAGGGATCAAGAAAAACACTTCGAAGGATTCACGGTGCGAAGCATTTCAAGAACAAACAATGAAGAAGCGGATGAAATCGCGAAGGCAAAGCGACTCAAAAAGTAAAATTGCCACCGGATGTGTTTTATCAAGTATTATCGAGAATCTTCGATAAAAGCAAAAATTGAAGAGCCAAAGTACACCACATCATTGAGAGCGAAGATTGGAGATCGAAATAATAGCATTCCTAAAAGGATTTTATGAACCGTAAAGCGGGGTTGAAGAAATAAGAATGAAGCACAAGACAAGAAACTACAAGCTCATCAACAATCAACTTTTCAAGCACGGTATTTGTGAACCACTACTCAAATGCATTTCAAGCGAAGAAGGCAAAGAATTGCTGCAAGAAATACATAGTGGAACATGTGGAAATCATCTTTGGCCCAAGAGCCATATAGGGGAAAGGCATTTAGACAAGGATTCTATTGGCCAACAACTCGGAAAGATAGCAAGGAAATAGTCAAAACTTGTCACAATTGCCAAATTTCAGGAAACAAGTCAAATGCCCTGACCAATCCAATTCAAAGACATTGAACCTACTTGGCCACTTGCAAGATGGGGAATAGACATAATTGGAAAACTTCCACCAGCTCAAGGCAATCATCAATATGCAGTTGTCGCAGCTTGAGTATTTCACAAAATGGATAGAAGCGAAGCCAATCACAAACATGTCATCCACAACAATGAAGAAGTTCCTTTGGCAAAATATAATTTGCGGATTCGAGTCCCAAGGCACATAACTTTGGATAATGGAACTCAATTTGATAGTGAAGATTTGAGAAGCTATTGTGAAAGTATGGGAATACAACTTTGCTTCGCATCAGTCAAGTATCCTCAATCCAATGGAGCCGTTGAAAGAGCAAATGGCATTATATGTGTAGGAATTTCAAAAATCTAGTAGGACTCCCAAAAGGAAAATGGGTTGAAGAATTACCAAGGATTGTTTGGAGTCACAATACAACCACAACAAGATCAACGAAGTTTACGCCTTTCAAGTTATTATATGGGGATGAAGCAATGACTCGGAAGAAATACAATTCGAAGGTCCAAGAACAAATGTCAAAGTCTCAAAGCGAAGAAGATCGAGAAGACAAGCAAAGATTTGCTCGAAGAAGAAAGAAACCAAGGCTGTGATGAATCTCAGGAAATACCAAGAAGAAACAAGCAAATGGTACAACAAGAAAGTAGTGAAAAGAGAATTACAGCCGAGGAGACTTCGTACTCAAGAGGAAAAGAAACGAAGACACCGTGGGAAAGTTCCGACAAAAGTGGGAAGGACCTTTCATCATAACAAAATCAAACAGGCAAGGATCCTATCACTTAGAGAATCTCAAGGGAGAAGAGTTGAGCCACACTTGGAACATCAAGGATCTTCGCAAGTACTATCCCTAGAATTTTCCTTTTTTCAAGTTTTGTAAATAAGTAAGTTAGATTCAATTTCTTAGAAGCATTTTATCATTTCAATCAAGAGCTGCACTCTTTTTTCCACTCGGGGAAGCCCTTCACGGGGTGAGTGGTTTTTAACGAGGCGACTCTATTGTAAATTCTCATATCAAATATAAATGAGAAAGTAGTTTCCCCAAACTTGTGCATCTTTTACTTTTCCTTCCACTCATTACAAAGCCGAAAAGCAAAAACGCTTTAACATCGGCTAGAAGTTTTCACAAAAAACAAAAACAAGTAGGTATAATTTAAGTACAAAACTAAAATTATTACCTACAAAATTCTCTAAGGAGAAGTTTTGACTTCAAATCGAAGTCTTCGCTCCCCACTTCGCAAAAAGAAGGGAACGACGTTTTCAAAATTCTCTAAGGAGAAGTTTTGACTTCAAATCGAAGTCTTCGCTCCCACTTCGCAAAAAAAAGAAGGGGACGACGTTTTCAAAATTCTCTAAGGAGAAATTTTGACTTCAAATCGAAGTCTTCGCTCCCACTTCGCAAAAAGAAGGGGACAAAGTTTTCAAAATTCTCTAAGGAGAAGTTTTGACTTCAAATCGAAGTCTTCGCTCCAATTTCGCAAAAAAGAAGGGGATGACGTTTACAAAATTTTCTAAGGAGAAGTTTTGATTTCAAATCAAAGTCTTCGCTCTCACTTCACAAAAAGAGGAAGAACAACAACTTCGAATTAACAAAAAATGATTATACAAAACATGTATACAGAAGTACAACATCGTGCAAGGCACTTATTCAATTTTACATACAACACATACAAAGTTTAAACACTCGAATTCTTGAAGCAACACTAGTTGCCGCTTCACTCAAGATATCTTCGACGACTTCGTTGATTATTTTATCATTGTATCTTGCAAATTATCCCCAAAAATAAAGCTTGGGGACGCACTTGAGCAAGAAGGCGTAAAAAAACAACAGATTTTATAAACCAAGAAGAAACAAAGAGAAAAAAAAAGAGAAGAAGGATTTAGCCACAAGAATTTTTGTCCGACATGGCTAAAATCAATAACCCTAGGCATCCTATAAGAGTCCTTTGCTTTAGAATTCCCAAGACATTTGTCCACGAACTCATCAATATTACCACTACCGGAAGCCTCGAAAAACTCCGAGGCTTCAAAAACAAAGTCACCCTTCGCAATCATAAGAGGCATCGCGGCAACAATATCTTGCGCAGGCTTCGCGTGAGAAACCTGCGCAAGATATTCCAAAGTCAAAATTTGGCGCAAGCATCACAAACACGATATAACTTCGCAAAAAAACAGCAACTTCGCAAAATAATAAAAACACAGATCACATAAAGCTGTTAACTTAACAAATTTTTTTTACAACACTACTTGTCACCATGTTTTTTCACTCTTTCCTCACAGAGCAAACAAAATAAAACTAAACCATTTACTCAAGCCCCTCGATCACTAACATCATTGCGATTTTTTTCTTCCTCCTCAAGAATCCTCCTTTCCTCTTCCATTTCTTTCGCTTCCTAAGAGCCTCCTCTTCTGTAAGATATCGAGTTCAAGCTGTTAAAAACACAAGTCAGCGTGCAAAAAATATAATAATAACATAAAGAACCAAACTCAAATAATAATAAAATTACCTTCTTCAGTTTTTCTTTAACTTTCTCAAGACAATGCTCTCGGCCACATTGACACCAGTACTCATTAAAGAATTTCTTGCACAAAAGATGAGTACGGGGAGATCCGGATGATAGCATCACGAGGGAACTTGTAGGTAGGATCGGCAAAAGTATCATACAAAGGATCGTTGGCTTCCTTCATGATATGCGAAAGTGCCCTGGTCGAATACATGACACTTGTATCAGAAGCTGCTTGTACAACAACGCCAAGATCCTCGTATTGCCTGCAAAGCCAGCTGAAGAATGGATCTATCTCCCCAAGATCCCAACAAGGATCTTCGAGAATAGCACCCCACTTCTCATAAGCAATCTTGCAAAGATCCCACATCCTATTAAATTTTCTAAGAAAAAACTCATCCATTTCCGATCTTTTCTTTTCCAAATATTCCTTCTCCCTCGTAAGATTAGCAATGGTTGTCTTCGCAATTTCAAGCTGCTTATCCTTCTCCTTTATGGTATCCGAAGCCTTGTGGTATAAACGATCGATCTTATGCCATTCATCAACAGCTTGTCCTCTTTCTACCTCTTTAGAAGCCAGTTGAGACTTCAAAGATTCAATCTCCTTCAGTAAGGACTTCTCACGAATGGCAAAAGCAGTTGCACTATCCTCAAGAGATTTCCGAAGACCTCTTTGAACAAGTGCACCCTGAAAAGAAAATAAGAAATTAGTCGAGGCAAAAAATACAAAAACCAACTTCGCATAAAAGTTAAAGAAATATACCTTGTACATCAAGTTAATACCAGCATCAGCAAGTTCCAAGGGATTCATCTTTGCAAGTTCACCTTCCGCGTCAGGAACCGAGAATGCGTCATCAATACACTTAGTCAATTGTTTTTCAGTCCTCTTCGGAAGCACGCGAAGCTTATCTACCCCGACTCCAACAAACTTATAAGAATCCAAAATAACACCACTCTCAAAGCAAAACTTCAAAGTGTTGTCAATGGATTTTGAAATAGCTTCAGAAGTAAGTTCCGGCTCATCAACAGCCACTTGAGGAGTAGGGTAATCTAGAAGAACATCCTTCATTGATCCGACATCGACAGTTTTTTCCCTTGATGAAGTTAAAAGCATCGAGGAAAAAAATTGAGCTAAAACAAATCAAAGAAAAATAATCAGAAAAATAGAATTTTAGTATAAAAATTATAAGAACAAGCAAAGTCAAAAATACTCACAAACTTTCTCATCATCCTTCAAAGGGCAAGGGATCTTTTCCTGAGCTTCAACATTCACCAGTGATTCCGACAACCGGTTCCGTTGATCTGCCTCGGCTTGATCATCAACTACATCATCAAAATCATCGAGAGAAAATTGAGCTATCCTTGTTCCTCTCTTGTGAAGTTTCTCTTTCACAACCTTAATAGCTTCACCAAACCCTCTCCTTCAAAGTTCTTTTCGAAAAAAACAAAGAGGGGAAAGTAAGAAAAATAAAGATAAACATCTAAGAAACAACAACAAAAGTATAAAGTATACATACCAGTAGTAGTCTTGTCTTGCACTTCCAAAGGCTTCTCGCTAGCAACTTCAGAAACCTTGGAAGGTTCTAAGGCAAGCCCGCGATCGGCCTTATTTGCACAGCAAAAACATCTTCACCTTTTTCAACAACTTCCGTTTCCGCGGAAGGATTTTCTGGATTCACTAACGAGTGACTCATATAAATATTTTTGGCTAACTTAGCTAAGTCAAGGCAATTTTGGTCATCGCATGAAGCAGAAGTTGAAGCAATCAGCTTCGCTGGAAGTTCAGGAGTTGAAAGCTTAAATCTAGGCGAAGAAGGAGATGCGGTACCAGGGGGTGAAGTTTCTGTCATAATGACATCGGCATCTTCGCCAGCATTACCCGAACCTCCCAATTTCTGCGAAGACCCAAAATCTTTTAAGTACTCAGCTAACGGAGTAAGTAGATCCGGAGTCAATCCGGTAGCAGCAAAAGTCTTACAAATCTCTCTCACCTCTAAATCCTGAAGCGAAGTACCAAAGAGCGGAGCCTCCAATTCCGGAGCATCAACCTCACTATCAGTCAAATCTAAATTTTCAAGTAAAGAAGGCACCACCTTTTTGGCCTTCTTCCTCTGAGGCTTTGGAATGGCAGCCTTAGAAGGTGTCTTTACCGAAGAGGACGGCTTTGCGGTGTTATCTCTTTTTCTTTTCAAATCTTTGTCACCATCAGCCTTATCTTTCTTATCCTTCTTGCGAGCATAGGCAGGGGGTGGTCGAACCTTATAAGTTATGTTAGCCAAATCAAAAATACGATTTAGCCTAACATAATCCTTACCAATAATCTCGTCCATCTGCTTTCTTTCAGTATGAAGATACTTCCCAAGCAAATCCACAGCCCTGCTCTCGACATCAGCAACAAAATCTTCTTCATTCTTAAACCGTGAAGGCATCACGGTATCCCTGTCAGGAAAAATGTAATCCTTCTCCCTAATCTTCTTCGTGTGGTATCGAAGAAAGTCCCATCCAAGCCTTAGCGGCCAAATACCAGCTGCAAGATATTCCTCGACAAGGTCTCGAGTTGATTGCTGAGAGATAACCCTCTTAAAAGCTTTCAGGCACTCAGAACAAGACTTAGACTTGGAAGGCTCGGGCTTACATTCAAAACGCTCCCTGTGCAACCGCGAAGCTAAGGGGTAGATCTTAACAATGCCTTTCTTTCCATGATTCTCTTCAATCATAGGAACCTTGTGGTAGAACCAGTAGTTAGTCCACCCGTCCGCCCATTTGTTTTTCATAGCAGGTGAAATCTGCTTTTGACCTCGAGCAGTCTTAAAACTGCAACATCCAAAGTACAGTTTCACTGTACGCTGCTCAATTTTCTTTGACTTAAATTGAGTATGAAGCTCGTACAAGGAACAAAAAGCATCAATATCCGGCTTCACATTTTGACTTCGCACAGCCCACAAGAAAACAGACAACTTGACTATTGCATTAGGAGTCAAGTGATGCATCTCAATGTTGAATTTCTTGAAAACCTCTTCGAGAAAATTCTGAGGGGGCATGCAAAGACCCGCAGTAAACAGATCTTTAAACACTATGCACTCATCAGGCTTAGGTTTGGGAACCTTCTCATCTGGCTCCGCTGGCCTATCTTGTCCTTCTCTAAGGATTCCATCCTTAACCATTTGTTTAAAATCCTCCTCGGTCATTTTGCTATGACCAAATGTCAGTGAGATTCTATCGTCAGGTAACAACTCAGACTCTGAAGCAGAAACATCCGAAAAACCTTCATCTGAATTATCTTGTTGCGAATTAACCTCTTCACCAATCTCTTGACCTTGAGAATCGGTGGGAACATCTTCGACGAGAGCCATTCTAAAAGCAAAGGAAAAAATAACACTTATAATCATAAGAATCAGGAATGAGATATACTTCGGAAGCAAGAACATACCTGGAAAAAGCAAAGAACTGAGAGACTTCGCGAGAAATTTGGCTTCTTGAGAAAAACTATAGCTTCGCAAAGATACTCAAACTCCGCAAAGAAATTTTGACTTGTAGCGCTTGCGGGAAAAAATTTCAACAAGGTGGCCCCTCTTCGAAAAAAGATGAAGAAAACAGGGGGGGGGATCCTTCGCTATTTATAGACCTCTTCGGTCAAACGGTCAAACTAGCCGTTAAAAAAAAAGAGAAAAAGAAGGAGAGCCCAGCGAAGATATTCGCAAAGTTACAATAAAAATCAAAGTCCAACTTCAAAGTCTGGGACGACGTTTTCAGATCGAAACAAAGTTTTGAGAAAACTTATGATTCGTGGGTTTCATGCCTTTGAAGTCGGCCTTCGCCCACGAGGGCTCTTTGTTGGGATCTAACTTTGGTTTCTATTTTAACTTTCGTCCCAAACTTTGAAGATTTCGGGATAATGCGAACGGGGAGTTAAATCTCGCCTCGAAGATAGCTTCGCAAGATCTCTGGCTTTGCGGAAGAGTACCTCGGATAAAATACGAAGGCTAAAGCTAAGATGTCCAAGCGAAGATGGCCACGGCGACTTCGCAGCGAAGCCAATACTTTATCTCTGAAAGGAACGAAAGCTTTGCGAAGATAAAAGTTTAAGCTAAGGTGAAGAGCGAAGATGAAGAATACATCTTCTTCGAGAAGAGAAAGTATTGGTGAAAGATGTTTTAGGATTCTAAGTGTTTTTTGTACAACTACGAAGTCAGGGGGGGCCTATAAATATCCCCTGACATCCTTTGTAATCGCCATGTTGAATGGCCACTTTGTAAACCATATCATCATCAATAACATATTGTGTTGAGCAATCACCCAACATCCGCGTCGCCCTACGCGACACCGGAACAGAGAGCCAGCTCACCCGTCCCCTCGCCGCCCGTCAACCGTCCGGGGGGAGAGTCGGCGAGCCGGACACACGCCGGAGCTGTACACGGTCGGACCACGCGGCACGACGCTCGAATCCGTCCGCACACATAGGGATTGCATTCAACGCCGCGACAAAGACGTGGATCGACGGCCATGCCGCCATGGCGGGACGACCCACGGTCACTATAGACGGCGTGACTTGACGAGCCAGGGCGAGCCGGTGCACGAGGAGCATGCGAGTGTGAGCGAGGGCCAGCACGAAGCACGCTGCAACCCAGTTGGAGGTCACCGCTGACCAGGGAATGGTCGAAAAAGATCTCGGGGCGGAGAAGATATCACGCTGGCGAGACCTCTCCCGGCGAGGCTATAAATAGCCCTTCCCAGCTCTCAATCGAGCTCGCCCCCACCTTGGTGAGCTCCGCCCGGAGCCGGAACGCGTGGTGCTCACCTCTGTTTCCTTCCTCCCCCTCCTTATCTCGCTCGGGAACGATTTCCCCCAAAGCGAGATCCAGCCGCCGCCGGGAAGAAGTTTGGCCGCCGCCGTCAAATAAGGTCGTCGTCGGTCAAATTGGTGACTTGGTGCGTTTCCGCGAGCCCTCCTCTGTCGATTCCCCTCTTCCCCGTGTTTTGGCGTCCAGTAAGGTCATCTCCGAGCACCGCCGCCGCCAAGCCACGCCGGCATCCGCCGCCGCTAAGGAGGACGACTACCTCCGCCGCCGTGGTACCGGCCAACGCAACCAGAGCAGCAAGGAGATCACTATAACACCCTCGCGACGAGCTAAGGTCAAGAAACGGCGACTCCGGCGACATTCGGCGAAGTCGCCGCGCGCTGAGCCCGGGGGACGGGGACACCCAGCGCCGTCACCCCGTCGTGACGCCGTCAAGACACAGAGCCGGTGGAAGATCGCCACGTCGCCTTGCCGTTCCCCCGTCACGGGACAACGGAAGACCCCGTCACACACGTGGGCGCCTACGTGGCCGCCACCGTGGCGTCGACCTGGACGTGGCCCCACGTGGACCCACGTGGCCCCCACGTGTATGTACACAGATGTAATTGTTATGTGTACCCGGCATTTGTACACAGAGTGTTATAAGTATACTTTCCCATGTCAGAAAAATTCCCAGAAAATTTGTAAATTCATTATTTGATTTATAGAATTTTATCATGTAATTAGTTCCAATTTTATTACATGATAAAATTATAGTATAATATTACCCTAATGGTTTAATTAGGGATTAATATTATAAAATCCATATCTCATGCAAATTAACTCTGTTTCGCGTGAAACGACTTCCATAATTCATCTAAAATCTAGCTCTATGCATCTAACCCATTGCCACCATAATGTTCTATGTTTGTTTTATATGTCATAGTTCAAGCTAGGGTTTATCGCCAGACATAAAGTAGATTCGACGACCCGATTAGGAGTATCCGTCCGAAGTACGCTAGAAGACGTTCGACGCCGTGCCGATTCGTAAGAACCTCCCAGGCAAGTCCTTAACCCCCCCTTAATCATGACCTTAAGAAAGAAGATGAGATAATAATGATGACAGCCATGATGCATCACCATGGATAATCTGATTAGTATAGTGTGGTATGAGCCTGACAACGTAGCTATGGAGCTAAGCCGGATGACGTAATCATTCACGTTATCTACGCTCATACGTGTAATTAAAGAATAACATGAGATTGCCTAATGAACCCTAACCAACAAAAGAGGTGGGTGGTAGTAATTCATTGTGAGATGGATTGCTACGGGAATCGCCGAGAGGGATTCCTGCGGAGAGATACTCGCCTCCCTAAGGACCGGTTCATAGACCTTCTACCTAGTGCGATATTTCATACAGCCACACGCCGATAAATGGGACGGCTTGATTCACACCCCGTTGGGTTGAGGTATAATTGGGAGCCAAGGTGGCCGGAGCAGGCAAACGACCTATTAGGAGCAGATATGGGGAGAGTGGCCCCATGGTCCGGTTGGCATGGATGCTGAGTGATCTTCCACGTAAGTGTTTGGGCGCAGTGGCGCAGTGCTAGGTGCACATATTTATGATTATTGATTGGGTTTAGTGTTGACAGTTGTTGATATTTCTTAACGACATTACTAGAAATAGATAATAACCCATTTCCGGTAACGGCACCAGAAACGCATGTTGGCATTTCATAGTGCAATCACTGAGAATAGATAATATTCTCAGAGATCACGTTAAGAGATATCAGATGATAGATGGATTCATGTGTTTACTTCAGTCAATCCGCAAGCGCACGGATCTATCATTGTAGCATTTCACCCGGTGGTATTCGGGTATCGTGATTTATATTTTCCCATGGGAAGGCAGGCTTGTGTGGTTAGCTAGCATGATGATGATGATGATCCACAATGTATTTATGAATAACCATTAGTCAATTGCAGGGGTAAGAAGAATGATATTCAGGATAGTGACAAACACACATAAGCTACTACACCACTAGGGAGAGAAAAGGATAAAAGAGAATCTACAATGAGAAAGTGGTTCTAAATATTGCACATGGGTGAACTCTAGTTTAACATGTGAGGAGGCTAAATCATGATGGGATTACGATCATATGATGAGGAGATGCCCGCAGCTAGTCTGCTAGCCGATGGACACTTTCAGAACTCCAACTCAACATCCGAACGTGGAGGAATGCGATGGGCGGAACAGGGCTGTCACCACCTGCCCCCTACCTCACTACCGTGGGATGCCGACATTTCTGATGATTACTATAGACCTGGACACCACGTCCACGTATATAGAAAACTACCTAAATCCCCCCGGGACTCCGACCCTACGGATCGACAAGCAAGGATAAAGGTAAACCCAAAGGTACACCAAACCATCATAATCTACATAAACCGACCACTCTCTAGCGAGTCGACACATGACGGTTAATTCTATAATTAGCCAAGTCCTATCTACTAATATGTCAACTAGATCATAGTTCACACATTAATAAGATAACATGAGGGTAACTATACTCTAGTTCTAACGCATTGCAATATGAATATAAAGACTTGAATATTGAAAGGGACTCCATAATAATATAAATATTACCAAAAGATCCTTCCAAGGAGACAAGCCCTCCTTGAAGCTCAACCTTGCTCAAAACTACAACTAGGACTAAAGAAAGTGAGTGAAGTGCTCAAGGGTGTGTGTTGTGTGTTGGAAGGGGGGTGTGGCCTCTTATTTATAGGAGAATGAAAGTGGTTTTTGGTGGGAGTTTTGGCGCCAAATCCCCGAAAAGCACCGCCTCAGCTCCTCCGGAGTCGGACACGGAGACAAGGCGCGGCGGGATCGGGCACGGGCGCGGCGGTCGGCCCAGGTTTGGCCCGCCCCGCGCCCATCCTTCGCGTGTGGGCTAGTGGCCCGGTGTAGGTCACCTTTCCGGAGGTGTTTTGGTCCGTTTTGCTTCGGTTCGCCCGCCACGTTCCCTTGGTCAAAGCGCATTTCCCGAGTTTGCACTTTACTCTTTATTTGGCGTACTCTCACCACCATTTTACGTGTTTGTTCTGCAAAACAATTTTTCTCGAATACAAGTGGAACTAGGTGAGTAGTAACCGTTTATTTGACATAAGTGTGTTCCATCTCTCTTAATTAGAGCTAAGTTGGCGGTATAAGATGTATGATAGTGACCGCCAACAACAGTATAGGTTGGGTAATAAGGTATTACCTGTAAAGCCGTGGATGATTTGGTATCACCATATTGTCTAGGATGATGCGTCATCCTTCCAACCCCTGAGAAGTCGTGGTGAAGATTATACCAATATACCTAGAGTAGCACTCGAGCGGGTACGGATCTCGTTGGACCTCTGTCGACCACTGATCATGGAAGAGGATATGTCCATCGTGTGGGGAAATTTGTACAACCTCTGCAGAGTTTTATTGAACCTATTCGAATAGCCACGTCCTTGGAATGGGCAAATGCTAGGCCTGAACATCTATGATTAGCTATAACTAACGTTTGTGATAATGTGAAGGTGATGTCATGAGATAACCTCGGGAACCAGCGAGAGCAGTTTTAGAGACTCTGCTAGGGCCCAAAACCCTTAATACACCAAACCACCCCTGGTTTGGACTTGCTGAGTACCTTTGTACTCACCCCTCTGTTTTTACAGATATCGGCATATCCGAAGGTAAGGTCGCTGTCGAAGTAGGAGACCAACGACGTAGGAAGACGTTTCCTAGGAGAAAGACGTAGAAGCCCAGGATTTCCATCCGCGCTCAAGTTGCCTGTGGAACATGGAGTTGTGCCCAGACGGTCTAGCACCTTAGCAGACCCGTCACGGATAAACCACTGCTTCACAGTTGGCTACTCTGATCAATATAATCCAGAGTGGTGTCTTCATCACCGCTGTAAGATCTTCTATCCTATGTCAATATATGCTCGGAATAGTTTACCTATAACTGATTTCCATTTACTGTGACTCGGTAAACGTATTGGTAGCGTGATCCTGGCGCCAATACGCGAGATTAAGGTCCCATTAAAAGTGGGGCGTGACAACAGCCACCACCACAGACACACCACCACGACCCCCACCACCACCACTACCACCGCACAACCACCGTCACTGAAGCACGCCCGACCGCCAACGCGCGCTCCAATGCATCTCGGCTGCCCACTCCCACACCAAAGCTCCTTCTCCTCCACTGCTCCGGCCCGAAGCCACGACTCCACCACTCCATCAGCCCTCCTCCACCGCCATCGTCCGGCCGACCAGCGAAGGGCGAAGAGCACCACCACTACCCCCCCCCCCCCGGTTGGAGCCGCTCGCTGCACCTCCGCCCCGTCCCTCCCTCCCGCAAAGACCGGTACCGGAGGAGACGGCCCGCAGAGGAGCCTCCGTATCCCACCGTTTGGAGCGGGAGCGCCGAGCTGCCCAAGCCAATCTTTGCCCGCCGCCGCCCCACCGCTGAACCGCCGGACCACCGGAGGCGGGTCCGGCCCACTGACCCCGGATCCGGCGGCCCGGGAGGTGGGGTCGCCGGGACGAAACGCGCCGCCGGCCTGGTCCTCCCGCCGCCCGGCCCGGCACGGGGAGGAGAAAACGCCCCGCCGCCGCCATCCTCGCGCTCCGGCTGCGTCCGGCTTCCCGCTCAGGCGGCGGCGAGGTGGGGTGGCCGGGATTTTGGGGTGGCGGCGCTGGGGTTCGGGGAGCCCGCCCGAAGCCGCCCGGGAGGAGGAGGAGGAGCGACGCGGGGGGGAGAGTTGCGTTTCTCCCTGTCCAACAACTTATAAATGCCCAATTTAGTGCAACAACTTATCATATTAGTGCATCTATAGTCCAAGCATTATAATGATGATGTATCTGGTCACATTTTATAGCAAAGAGATGGTGTATTTGGTTCCGAACACATATGATAAGTTAGCGATGTCAATTAATTCATACTACCTCTATCCTGAAAAGAATGCCACTAGGGTTGCTTGCCACAAAAAAAGTGACTCATGTTTGATTAAGTTTTTATTGAATAATATGATTAAGTTTTTATTGAATAATATTCACATTTATGCCTTTAAATTAATTTATAAAAATATAATTTGTAATTATCTAATGATAATTATTTGGTATCATAAACATTGATATTTTTAACCTATAATTGGTCAAACTTAAAGTACTAAAACGTGATACTGTGTTAGAATTACATTCTTTTTTTAGAAAGCAGGTAGTATAAGAGTATGTTTACATCGTGTGTTAGTAAGTTAACAATCTCAATTAATTCTAACGAGTTTTATTAGTTTTTAAAATAATTACACAGTGCTAAGATACTTTTTGTTTTTAAAAAATAAGTGTGAAAAATACAATAAAATATTGCAAAATCAATTTGAAAAAGATGGCATAACCCAAAAATTATTTTGATTATGGTCTTAAGGAAACAAATTCTAAAATGACACAATACAACCAAATATAGTATTTGTAACATTTGGATCGTAACTGCACCAATTTACCAAGTTGTTGCACTAAATCGAACGTTTTACAAGTACTTTGACTAATTTTGACCCACATGCCTAGTTGTTGCACCAAATTAAGCATTTTATTAGTTGTTGAACTAATTTGCACCAAGTGGCCAAGTTGTTGTATGGTGCATACGATTTATCTTAATAATTTGCACCATTTTTAAGAATATTTTATAATAATACTAGGTAAATGCCCGTGCGTTGCAACGGGTGTAGTACTCTCCACAGATTTTCTCCAATTCCTTGACTTGAACATTCAACGAATATATCTTGTCAAGCATGTCATACCAAGTACTCACTTCGGGTAGACAAAGGACTAAGTGCAGCTTTCAAATTCTTTTATCTAGTCATCGTTTTAGTTCTGAGCAAAATGAAAAGGAAACAGTGTGCTACATTTAGAGGCGGTGGATTTTTTTATTTTTTTTTTTTTTACAAAATTTCAATAAATTGAAGATTTTCTTTGCTATTTTTGGCTCTACCTAGCTAAAACTGTTATAATTGGAATAAGAGGAATCTTATATCCAGAACATGAGTTCCTTTTAGTCCTGGTAGATAAATGTTATGTACAACTAACCCATGGAAATAGGGATATCATCAAGTTACACAACCTCCCATGTAAGAAACATGAATATAGTTCATAGCATTTTTGAAGAGTTGACTTACAGTAACCAATAATGTGAATAGAACATGGAGCTTATCATATATGGTACAGCACTGACAACACTATTTTTACTAAAAATAAACAAAAGGGTCACTATATTTTGACTAATATATGTTGAAGAAGGTTACAAACTGTATAAGCTATCCAAATCAAATCTATGACAAGGTTGAAGGTTACAAATTGTAGTCATGCCATCCTCACTGTGCATCTGTACCTAAAGTTTGCTAAGAAAAAAAAAACTCAACAGTCAAAGAGCTTCGTCAGGTTGCCTTGGAATGGAAAACTGCTTCATTCATATATCTAGCGTTTTGCAAGTAGGTTGTAGTTAACATGCTCTTCAGTCAAGGCCTAATCAAAGGTAAAAGTGTTACCAATTGTACTATATATTCAGATAAAGAGTGCAAGCCCAAATGAACCAATTTGGTTTGCATCTAACCGATAACTACTACTGAAAAGGAAAGGAAAAAGGAACTGAAAAATGGTACTAACAGAAAATGCAGACGTGCCATGTTCATTTCTTTAAATAAATGGTAAGGACATGCTGTCATTTTTTCTACGATACAAGGACCCTCATATATAGAACTCTAACTCTTAAGATGGTACTGACAGAAGTGAAAGAACCAATATAGTTCTAATTTCTAAACATCACGCATGCATGCATATAGACTGGACAAAATCTATCAAAGATACAGTCTAATTCAGTCATTGTATATAGGATAGAAATTTCAATCAACAGTCTTTAGCACAGCCACACAAATAATACTACAATAGTTAGCAGCAGCGAGACCAATAATCCAAGTAAATAGTGTATCTTCGAATGAGTGTAAAATGGCCTTGCAAACTATACCTGATCTTTGAAATAAGCAACATATCTCTCAGCACACATCTCTAGTCTTTCTCCATTTGAAGGAGGGATATCATAACTGCGGCGCCACTCATGAACTTGTTCTTTGCCAAACTGATCTGCAGTTTCTTGCTTATTAAAGCCTGGTAACACACCATACCTAGAAATGTCAAGGGATAGTTCAAGAGATCACAACTATTATAATTGTATAATTAGCAAATCAAAGAATATGGAGAAAGTATTACATCCGTTCATTCAATTGCCAAGCTGTAATGAGTTATGACTGGAATGGACTGTTTCTTTGTCTCCTCACTGTATACCACCTGTGAGCTTTTCACTCTCATGCATGATAACTGGGATCAGTAAATACATATAACACATCAGCATGATTTCTCAGGGCACTTGATACACATGCTAGAAGAAATTACTGGAACGTTTCATAAAGGAAGGACACACAAACCTTCTTGCGCTGATGCTGCATCATGGAAGCATTGCAGTCATCTGAGCACGGATCAGTGAAGTATATATTACATCGATTGGGATATGCATATCCTTTTACATGGCCTCAATGAAATTGAAGGGGCAATATGCTTATGTGGCTGACACCACACGAAATTAGACACATGGAAACAGTCATACGGGAATTAATAATCATATGGAATTAGCAGTGGCGGGCAAATGCCGGCCGAGCAGCAACAGTTCACCATGACACCCATAAAAACACATTGAGCGTCATCAAGTGATAGAAATAAATAAATATTTTAAATCTGAGACTGCATCTTCAGGGACATTTTATCGAACAACATACCTGCACCAACATGGTGGGCGTAAGCTCCTCGTGATGTGGAGGGCGCCGGGCCCAAGCCGCTCGCCGGTCGCCACCACATAGGGGATTGGGCGGGGACACTATGGGACCCGTTGCCTCGCAGTCGCAGGTTGTCGTCGTGTGCTTGTGCCCACACCGCGCGCGCAAGAAGGTTCTAATTAATCAATTGATCCAAACTTTATCAGGATGTAATTGCAATTGGAAGAACATTTGCTGCCCTCAAGGATTACCAGATAGATGAATTCTTCACCTGACGTGGTCCGGTTTAGGGACGTTGACGAAGCCTAGGATCCGGCGGATGACCGAGGCGCTGCGAAGGGCGCCGGCACCGACGAGGTGGTCGGAGGCCGGTGGCGGAGTCGCCAGACGGGCGGTGTAACGACCCGTGGCCGCCCGGCGATCGCCATCGGCGTGAGAGGCACAGAGATACACGAGATCGGCGAGGAAGCCGGCGAGGTTAACCCCTCTGCCTTGGCCACTGTATTACGACTGAATATTCTGATGAACAACTCGAACACGACTCGGTTTTAAACTCCATACAGACGCTGGCCTTCGCGGGCCCACATGACAGCGAAACAACGAAAACGTAAACTGAAGAAATACGCTAACGAGACTGGGTAGCGTCGTCACACCAGATCGTCTTCTTCACCCACTCGCTGAGTCTTCAGCCGTGTCGTCATCACCATGCCCGACATTACCGCCGCTTGAGATCGGCAAATTTTGACCCCAAGGCTGGTGCGTAGAGGGAAACACGGACTTCAAAGACGTTGTAATCTTCCCAGTCGTGATTGAGCTTGGAAGACCTGTCCATGTCACCTTGATCTGGACCACCGCCGCTGCGCCCTTCTTGACAAGCCGACGTTCCAGTATCATCAGTGGTTCAGTGTCCTTGATATCGAGATCCTTGAGCATGGGAAGATCAGAGTAGACAGGAGTGTAACTCGGTGTAAAGGGCTTCAACTGTGACACATGAAAAACTGGGTGAATCAAGGAATGAGATGGTAAGTCAAGCTTATAAGCAGCAGAACCGATCCTCTTGATCACTTTGTAGGGGCCATAGTATTTGTATGCCAGCTTTGGAAAAGGGTGATAAGCCACGGATGACTGCGTGTATGGTTGCAGTTTCAGCAGCACAGAGTCCCCAATACTGAACTGACGATCCACCCTGTTTCGATCAGCCATCAGCTTCATTCTATTCTGAGCCTTGGACAAATTCTCCTTTAATGACTCCAAATGAGCAGTCCTGTTAGTCACCAGCTCGGTAACTGTTGTTGGGGTGGACTCAGGAATAGATGGTGCCAGCCCCAAGTTCGGTTCACAACCATATAGGGCCTTGAACGGTGAACATCCCAGAGAAGAGTGGTAGTTTGCATTATACCACAACTCGGCCAAGCTTAACCAAGACTTCCATTCTGTAGGAGAATCTTTGACTGAACATCTCAGAAACATCTCCAAACACTGATTGACACGTTCTGTTTGGCCATCAGTCTGGGGATGGTAGGAAGTAGAGAGTAGCAAATCAACTTTATAGATGGTAAACAATGCCTTCCAGAAATTGCTGATAAATATGGCATCTCTGTCAGTCACCACTTTGTTGGGCAAGCCATGGAGTTTAACCACATTGTCCATGAAGATGTGTGCAACATCAGTAGCAGTGTAAGGGTGTTTAAGAGGAATGAAATGACTGTACTTGGTTAGTCGATCCACCACCACCAGAATTGCTTTATGACCTCCAGACTTAGGAAGACCCTCAATGAAGTCCATAGAAAGTTCTTGCCAAATTCCCTCTGGAATGGGCAGTGGCTGGAGCAGACCTGCAGGATGGTGCAGAGTGTGCTTGGCATGCTGACACACTTCACATTGCTTGATATACCCAGCTACATCATTTTTCAAACCTCTCCAGTAAAAGTGTTGTTTCAATTTGTAAACTATAGCTGTGATCCCTGAATGACCACCCAAATGACTAGAATGCATAGCAGCAATCAATTTGGTTTGTAAAGCTGAATTATGGGCAATCCATATGGCACCCTTAAACCTGATGATGCCTTGGTCCAGAGAAAAACCAGCCTCATCAGGGCTCTTAATAGCCAGTTGCTGTAGCAGTTTTTGAGCAGCAGGATCTGTGACATAAGAATTCTGCACCTTAGTGATCCACCCTGGTTGGACCACAGAGACAGCTTGAATTGCCAATAAGTGAGCAACTCTGGATAAGGCATCAGCTACTACATTTTCTTTGCCCTGCCTGCGCATCATACTCAAACTTAACCCCATGAGCTTGGCCATAGCCTTTTTCTGAAGATCAGAATGCAGACTTTGGTCATTGAGATAGGATAATGGCTTGTGGTCTGTTAAAATTGTGAATTCATGCTTCTGTAAGTAGTGTCTCCATTTATCAACAGCCATGATTAAGGCCAAGAACTCCTTTTCATAGATGGAGTATCTCTTGTGGTTCTCACTTAACCCTTTGCTGAGGTAAGCTATAGGTTGCCCTTGCTGCATTAGGACTGCCCCAATTCCATCTTGGCATGCATCTGTTTCTACAGTAAATGGTTGTTCAAAATCAGGTAGTTTGAGGACTGGAGTCTTGGTCATTGCCTGTTTTAAGTCTTCAAATGCTGTTTGAGATGCAGGTGTCCAGTCAAATCTTTTTGCCCTCAACAAATTAGTTAGTGGTTTGGCAATGATGCCATAGTTCTGCACAAATTTCCTATAATATCCACTGAGACCAAGGAATCCTCTGAGTTCAGTAAAATTAGTTGGTACTGGCCACTGCACCATTGTTGAAATCTTGTTGGGATCAGTGGAGACTCCTGTGGCAGAAATAATGTCCCAAGTATTCCAAGCTGGACTGGGCAAAAGAACATTTAGAGTCTTTGAGATAAAACTGATGTGTCCTCAAAGCAGTGAGGACTGTTGATATGTGTATCAAGTGGTCTTGCATATTACTGCTGTATATGAGGATATCATCTAAAAACACCAAAACAAACCTCCTCAGGAATGGTTGCAAAATGTCATTCATGACACACTGAAATGTTGCTGGAGCATTAGTCAGCCCAAAAGGCATGACCTTGAACTGATAATGTCCTTGATGTGTCTTGAAGGCAGTTTTGGGTTCATCTTCAGCTAGCATCCTGATTTGATGATACCCACTTCTGAGATCAAGTTTAGTGAATACTCTTGCTCCATGTAGTTCTTCCAAAATTTCTTCAATTACTGGCATGGGAAATCTATTCTTGATAGTGAGATTATTCAGTTTCCTATAATCTACACAGAATCTCCAACTGCCATCTTTCTTCTTTACTAGTAAAACTGGGGAGGCAAAAGGGCTGTGACTGTGGGTAATCAGCCCAGCCTGCAGTAACTGTCTAACCTGCTTCTCAATTTCAGTTTTGTGCTCTGGGGAATAATGATAAGGTCTGCAGTTGATTGGTACAGCACCAGGCACTAAAGGGACAGCATGGTCATAGGACCTGGATGGTGGCAAGGTCTGAGGATCACTGAAAACATCAGCATACTGCTGCAATAATTGAGTGAGCTCTGGTGATGGAGAGTCTGAATGTACTGCAGGGGAAAGCCCCTCTAGGACTGGGTCCACAATGGCAAAAGCCCAGACATCATTGCTCTTGGTAGAGTTAAACACCTTTTGGGCAGATATGGCCTGCATGTGCAGCTGATGGGGATGCAGCCCCTGTAGCTTAATTCTTCTTCCTTCATCTGTGAATTCCATTGTCCTTTTTTCCCAATCACAATCCATAGGACTATGCTTTGTCAACCAATCGAAGCCAAGAATTGCATCATAAGGTGACATATCAAGCACTATCATGTCAGTGGCTATGCCATGCCCTTGAGAGTACCATTGTAGCTTAGGAACCATACAATCTGTAATCAAATACTGATCATTTGCTAGTTTCACCTTCCTTCTGGGGCAAGGAACTGTAGACAGTCCTGCCAATTGGACAAAATGTTTGCTCACAAAACTATGAGAGCTGCCACTGTCCGCCAGCATGAGCATGACCTTATCCTTCACTCTAGTCTTTAGTTTCATGCATTGGAAAGGGTCTGAGCTAGTGATAGCATTGACTGATAAATGGCCCATTTCTTCTGCCATAGCATCCTCAATAGCCAGATTGTTGAGAGTCTCTTCAGATAATTCTCTGTCTAAATCCTCTGTCATCATAGCATTGGCTTGGACTTTGACCTTCTTTGTACAGACCTCATTATGGCCAGGTTCATACTTCTCCCCACAAGCATAACACAGGCCATGTTGCTTTCTGTAATCTCTGAGCTGTATGTCCCTCCAATTGGTTTGTGGTGGTTGATAGAATTTGCCTTCTTGCTTCTGCTGCTGAGGCTTATACATGCTAGGACCTTTGTTGTATTTGGACTTGGTCCTATCCACAATCTTTTGCTGGATTCTTGCAATAATAGCAGCACTATCCAGAGTCTTGGGGACCTGTGGTTCCACCATTACTCTGATCTCATCCTTCAGTCCATTAACATAGTGTGTGACAAAGAAAAGCTCATCATGGATACCACTATGCATAGTAACATCAAACTGTAGGGCCTGGAATTTAGTTGTGTACTCCTCCACTGTACCCACTTGCTTCATATTAATGATCTCTGTCATGGACCTTCTGTAATCGTCTGCACCAAATTTCTGGATGACAGCCATACAAAACTGTATCCAACTTAGCTTAGGATGTGACTGTTTAAAGGCCAACCACCACTTGGCAGCATTACCTGACATGTGTATAGAAGCTGTCTTAACCCACACATTCTCAGGAAGATTGTACACAGCAAAGTAATCCTTGCAATTCTCTATCCACACCTTTGGGTCAGTGCCTTCGAAGAATGGAAAATTCAGTTTAGGCAAAGCATGTCTGGGAACATAGTTACTCTCATCGCGGTGTCTGTTTCTGTGTCTCCTGTGGGCTCTGGAGGGACCCCCTCTTTCATGATTTTCGTGGCCAAACACATTTTCTTCTGGATTGGTACCCAAGATGTCACTTCCAGTGATTGAACTTGCACTGTCACTGCTATGATGGCCTTGAGCTTCAAACTACTGCAGGGTCAGATTAGCTACAGCTTGCCCATTAGCCTACACCTGCCTTGCAATAAACTGTTGGTCTCTAGTGGCCTGTTCCACTTTAGCAGTGGTGTTAGCCAATTGCTGTTGCATCTGTTGCTGTGTTACCCCCATGTTCGAGATTTGAGCAAACATGAGTGTAAAATTCTCCTCCAGCTTGTCCCACTTTGCAGCTTCTTCTTCAGTGTTTCGAGACATTTGGTCGAGGATAAAGCGAGTCTGTGGGGATGGTCTTGATGGAGCCAGAATGCACTGCAAACACCCAACTCTGAAACGTGGACTAAAACAGGGGATCACCCAACGGCTTTGGAATTTTACGCGAGAACCTGCCCCACAACCCGCACCGTGAGATCAAACCCTAAACCGAAGGTGACACGCGCACTAGGATCACTCCGCGGCTCTGGAATTTTACGTGCGGACTCGCCACACAACCCTCGCCGGAGATCAACCAATGGTCGTGCAAGCAGGTTGTCGAACGAAACGGCGTGCCGAGGTGTGTTCCGTTGGTCGGATTTACGGTAATCTCTAGCTAGAGGTGCGCGGATTACCGCACCGCACTTCCTGCCGGAGTCAACCCTATCGGAGCCGTTTGGAAACACAAGTGACCGGCACAACGCCGACGAACTGAACAACGCGGATGGGGAAAAATAGTCGAACACCTGGTGTGCGTGAGGCGCCCACACCAGCGAGAACAGAATCGCGAATCCCAGGGCCGAACAAGGCACGCGAAGACGAAGAACACGGCAAGGAGTGGGTGCGGAAGGGCGGGGATGAAAGGTGCGCCACCGATCGGAATTGGCGCGAGGCCGATAACTAGCGACGAGGAAGCTCGAGGAACTCCGCCCCGTACGCCGAGGAAAGACCGTCTCTCGATACCATCAGAAGCGACCGT
The DNA here is from genome assembly GCA_015847255.1 of Hyparrhenia diplandra. Classification (NCBI taxonomy): domain Eukaryota; kingdom Viridiplantae; phylum Streptophyta; class Magnoliopsida; order Poales; family Poaceae; genus Hyparrhenia; species Hyparrhenia diplandra. The sequence goes on from JADLZK010011678.1 coordinate 90,071, forward strand.
GGTCGCCGGCGATCGCCGTCGACGTGAGAGGCACAGATACACGAGATCGGCGAGGAAGCCGGCGAGGTTAACCCTCCGCCTTGGCCACCGTGATACGACGATCGAATATTCTCGATGAACAACTCGAACACGACACCGGTTTTAAACTCCATACATACGCTTAGCCTTCGCGGGCCCACATGACAGTTGAAACAACGAAAAACGTAAACCTAAGAAATACGCTAACGAGACCGGGTAGCGTCGCCACACCGGATCGTCTTCTTCACCCACTCGGCCGAGTCTTGACCGTGTCGTCATCACCATGCCCGACAAGCGGGACGGCTGCGACCGCCGCTCCGCCCGGGCCGCCGGGTTGGAGGCCGGGGAGTAGGGGTGTCACGGCCGGTGGAGAGAGGCCGACGCCGCGACGGGCGGGATTGGCAACGGCAGCAGCCCACTCCGGCCGGCCGCACGGGGCGGGTCGGCGGGCGACGGAGTACTGCGGTCTGCCGGAAGCCGCCGTTGAAGCGAGAGCGTCGCCGGTTCCTCGAGCGAGGAGATTGGTGGGGCGGCGGGGGGCGGTCGTCGTGGGCGGAGGTTACGGGTGGACTCACGCAAGGTGAGCGAGGCTATTATTAGCCGGGCAGAGTTATCGCGAGGGGAAGCGGGGTCATTAGCGCCGGGTGAAGCGATTAGCGGTAAGCAGACGATGACATTTGGGTTTTTTTAGTAGTAAGATTATGCTTAAAACTGCCTCGTCACCAAAGAAAAAAGCCACGCAACTTTCCGAGTCACGATCTCACGGAATAGACGTGACCCCACCCTGTAACGGACTGACTTCCAGGTTGACGCAAGGCAAGTACAGGAGACGCCAAGTCAGTCAACCTCACAACACACAACAGTACACCACACACCTACCACGCACACCCCCTTTCCGATCCCATCCCTCTCCACTCTCCAGCCCTCCGCTCGCCGCGCTTCCGCTTCCTCCGCCACCACCGCCGTGATGGCTGGACGCTGCCCCTACTTCGCCGTGGAGGAGTCGTCCCGCGGAATCCGCTCGGGGAGTCCCCGGCCGCGGCGCTGCGCCGGATCCTTGCGACGCCCGGCGCGCACCAGGCGCCCTGCTGCTACGACGCGCTCGGCGCGCGCCTCGTCGAGCGCGCGGGGTTCCCGGTCGGGTTCATGGGCGGTGCGTGCGCTTCCGTTGTTGGGTCACCCTCGCGCGGAGTTTTGTTATCCGTTATTCGTTCTCGTCGTCTGTTTTGTGTGATGTCGATCGTCCTAAAACGCCTCTCGATTGTGTTTTGTTTGTTTGTTTTGTTTGAGAATGCCGAGATACTAATCGGTAGGCTTCACACTGTATAGTTCCAGTCGGAGCAGATTTACTGATCCTGAATTCGTACCGTGTGCTTTAATAGCGATGAAGTCTCAAAACCGTAGGGAGGAACTATTCATAAATCTGTTGCTAAAACCAAGCAGACTCACAACTTCATCACGATGGTTTAAAATTGAATTGAACTTCGTGCGTCATGGGAACTAAAAGTTCAAGTTCAAGAGAAAGGGTATGATATTGACAATCATCCTGTCTTAGGCTAGACAGAGACATTCTGTGGTTATTTTTCTGACTACTACGTGCTGCCAATGGTGTTTGAATGTATCTGTGTGAAAAGGCAAAATCAGAACTGTGGAATGTAGTTCAGGTGGCCAACATTTCTTCGTGCAATTTCAAATTAGAATTATGGAAATTGTTCTGTTATTTTCTTATAGGGGATTTAGAAATAATCTGCTTAAAGGGGCTATTATGGAAATTGTCCAGTTGTTTCTTATAGGGCTTAGAAATAACCACATTCAAGATTTTGCTTGTTGTGCTCGTCGAAAAGAAACCTTCTGGAGATATTCAAGTTATCTCATACATTGCACTTTTCTTGTCTTTTCAGGTTTCTGTGTTTCTGCTGCGCGACTTGGCTTGCCTGATGTTGGCCTCATTTCCTATGGAGAAATGGTAGACCAAGGGCGTCTCATCAATGAAGCTGTTTCAATCCCAGTGATTGGTGATGGAGATAACGGTTATGGAAACTCGATGAATATCAAAAGAACCATAAAAGGGTACATCAATGCTGGTTTTGCTGGAATTATGCTTGAGGATCAGGTGCGTTGTCCGAGTCATTACATCCTTGCACAGATTACCTGCTCCACTTGTATTGATGGTCACTGCTCATAGTTCTGACAAACAAGACATGTTACACTACAAGTGAATTCTTCTTACACTTAACCTTATGGTTTCTTGGTTAATTGGATTAGTTGCCTTGTCTGCCTCTTCAACTAACAATAATTTCCTGAGTATTTTGCATATCCTGCAACCATGTTTCCATAAGTAATATGAATACCCTGCTGAAGACCTTAGTTGGAGAAAGGATATATTATCATATTAGTCACTGGACCCTTTTTGTATAATATAGATCTATAACTGGTGTTACAAAGACCAATAAAATTTTTGCCTATATGCCATGAAGAGATGTTTTCTGTAGTGGCTAACAGAGTAACATTTTAAAAAGGATTTGGCATTTAATACCTATAACTGGTGTTACCAAGAACATGACTAGTAAGTATTTTTTTAATAAGAAAAACAAATATAAATTTTTTGGGGGCTCATTCGAACTCATTTGAGCTCATTTTAATATCTATTTCATATGTATATATTTCAAAACCTAATTTTTCTCACAAATGTTCAACACTAGAAGCTATTGTTTCTTCCTTTCTCAGCTTGTGGCTACATAGGAATGGCCGGCTTAGGTTCAGTCATTGGTAAAATAGTCTTTATTTATTTATTATTTATAAACAAGGCATGCATGCTACCGTTGAAAGATGTTGGTAGCCTACTGGCTTTATGTAATTCAACTAAATCATCTTGATCTAGTACACAGTACAGTGATTGACATTGCTCTGTCATTATCCTATTTTAAATGTGAGCTCCCTTCAAATATAGTCTCACTAGATACCTTCCTGAATCCTAATGTTGCATTAGCCTAACTGAAAAATGCAACTGCTATGTATATGCTCAAATGTTCAATCTCTTGATCAGATTATCTCTGTTGTACTCTAAAAAAATGTTGCAACTGAACTTTTACTGCATTGCACTTAGTGTAATCGAAGTCTTGGAGAGTTAAAGCAGATATCATATGGTTGCAACACAATCATTATCTATTTTGACTCTTTAACTAACTTAAATAGCTCGTGTAGCTGATACTGTTTGCAATAATGTGTTTGTGGATAAATATTCCCTGCTACTGCCCAACAAAAAAAGCGACGCGAGTTAACTTGTTTTACTCTATGTATGCAGGATGCAATAATACGATGCTTGCCTATTTTTTTTTTTATATTTGTTTACTTAGGTTATATATATGAAAATATGGAAAGAAGTCTTTCAGTTTCGTATTAATCTTTTTGTTTATCCTAAAAAATGACTTCCACATTTTTAAGGTGGCACCTAAAGCATGTGGACATACTGAAGGAAGGAAAGTTATATCGAGGGAGGAAGCTATCATGCACATAAAAGCTGCTGTAGATGCTAGAAAGGAGAGTGGCTCTGACATTGTTATTGTGGCAAGGTCAGATGCTCGTCAAGCTATTTCTCTCGATGAAGCATTATGGAGGGTGAAAGCATTTGCTGATGCTGGAGCAGATGTTCTGTTTATTGATGCCCTTGCTTCAGTAGAAGAGATGAAAGCATTTTGTGCGGTTGCACCAGAAATTCCAAAGATGGTTAGTTGTATTCTATGTTTTCGTTGCTTTTATAATTAAACGTGAATTGTGATATCTAAGGGTTATGATAGTTTCTGCATTCTTTGAGATTGTACTTCAGTATAACAGTCCTCATTTCCTGGTCATGTTGGTCATACCTTTAAATCCTTCTTCCAATGAAATCAACTAGGGTATCAAAAGGACACACATACACCCAAAAAACATATGTTCTCTAAATTAGAATTGATCACACATTTCTTGTGGGAATTGTCTTACAGTTTCCTAGTGAAAATTTGTTTTTACCAGTCATCAAAGGAAGCACTTGGAAAAAAAATGTGGACCAGTTAACTAATGTTATATGCATGATTATATCCACTTTTGCTGGTTCAGTTTTGGTAATTCCTTGCCAGATTCTAGATACTTTTAGTATTCCTTGGACACTATGCTAGGGTCAACATGGAGTATAATGTCTCCCTAGGTTATTTGTTTGTCTTCAGTTTGAATATAGGATAGTAGTGATGAAATGGGGTTTATGCTGGCTTGCTTACACAATTACCGTTTTCTCATATTCCCCTAGGTTATCTATAGTGTCACCATTTGGACTCAGCTTTAGTGCATATGATTATGAACTGGTTTGCTTATACAGTTACCATCTTCTCATATTCCCCAAGTCTGAATTGGAGAGCATGGCAGTACAAATTAGTTTTACTGCTCATTGTTACCAATGGCAACGACTAGTCCATTTGTCTTTTTTAACATTTGCTTCAAGTTGTTCCCATCTCTAGCAGTGACATGACACATGAGTACATTTATATGCTGTTCAGGCAAACATGTTAGAAGGTGGTGGTAAAACTCCCATATTGAGCCCTGCTGAACTTGAGGAAATTGGTTTCAGGCTTGTAGTCTATCCTTTATCCTTAGTTGGGGTCTCAATGCGTGCCATGCAGGTTTGTTTTCTTACTTATGTGAAGCATGTTGCATTATTCATTTCTTTGTTTATCTATAATGATCAAAGCTGAGGCAATGAGTGTCAAACTGCTGATAGAGATCACGTGTATATTTATTCGTTTGAACACAAGCTCAAGGTAGTCTTAGTTCTTGTTGATCCTTTTGCTGCTTCCATTTTGTTATTCCATACTGAACTACATTTCCTTGGTACATCTGAATTCTGATTTCTTGTACTTTTAGTTGAATACACATTCTCTGTACCTGTGTATCCTTTATTGGTGGTGTATTATGGATTGATAAAGGTTATTTATTATGGTATGATTACATAGCAGATAAAAAAAAAAAATGTCCAAATAGTCCACTAACTGTAAGTTGTTTTTATGTGTGCTGGAGACTCTAGTGCAGTTCTATCCTCCTAAATGAAATATAAGGCATACTTTGAATTCTTCGTGAAATGTAGGATGCTGACAGATAAATAATTGGTGTCTGCCAATTTTCCAGATCCTACACAACGTCGCCTTACAGCAATTTACCTGTTCATCACCTATGACCGAAACACTTAGAGCACAAATCCCTTTCGTTGTATTTATGTTCAATGAGAGTAAGCATGAGTGGAGAACCAAGGATAATAGTGGGGTTGGTCTTCCTGCTTACCCTACTCATAGCCTTCCAATCCGTATATCTTGTTCGAACGTGCCAACTTGGTACGCGTAGATGTGTCTTGTCAATGCTTTCTGTTATGACCGGCCTGCCCTATAGACGCCGCAAGCCTGCTAGTGGCTAGGAGAAGGAGAAGGCTCGGTCAGGAGACTTGGTCAGGCAACTCGGTCAGGCCTTGGTGGCTCGGTCTGGCAACTCAGTCAGGCAACTCGGTCATGTTAGATGGGCTAGGCCCAAGTTATCTTAATTATAGTATTATTAGATGGACTATAAATATTGTAAACGTTGGATTAATGAAGCAAGCTGATTGCAACCTAATTGTTGCCCGGCTTCCCAAGGGAGCCAGCGCTCCCCCCCTCTCTGCCTCAGCGCCGTGTTCAATGTACAAGTTGAGAGAGATTCGGTAGGATCAGGAACCCTACCACTTTCACATATTATAATTTGTTAGATTTGTGAACATATGGCAACATAAATTAGTTGTAGTTGTGTCTAGTAACTAGTGAGTAGTGAAATCATGTTGACATCCAAAGTTATCATCTCTTATTTGTGACATGGTAGGAGCACCTACCTTGATACTAGCGTTCTCATTTACGGTAGGCATGGTGAATCTTTTGTATCACTGGGATAAAGGGGACTTAGTAGATGGCCTAGTCCTGCAGCAAGATGTCCCAGATCAACACCGATGGAAACTCTCTTCTCATTCCTACAGCAGCAAGTCGGCCAGCAAACTTTGTTCTCGGGGACTAAGTTTGCCCCATGGAAAAGAATTTGGAAAATCTGGCTCCTCTCAAATGCGGATTTTTCATTTGGTTTGCCGTCAATAACCTGTGTTGGACGGTTGACTGTCCTGCTAAATGAGGGATGCCTTATCCGTCGGCCTGCCCCTTATGTGACCAGGTAGAAGAAACTATTCAGCATACCCTCATCTCCTGCTTATTTACTTAGCAGGCCTGGAAAAAGGGTTTTTAGAAGCTTAACCTGTCTGCAGTAATGCCACATATCTCTGCAACCAGCTGCAAGCCTGCAACCAGTTTCTCTCAGTAGTGGGGCTGTGCTGTTAGAGGTCTCCCTAAGGAGATGCACAAGGGCCTTAACTCTCTAATCATTCTTGTCACCTGGGAGATTTGTAAACATAGGAACACCGTTGTCTTTGAAGGAGCCAGGCTAAACATTCAGACTCCGTCTCAGTGGCTAATGAAAGCAGCCTGTGGGGTTTGTAGTACCTATGCTCTCCATGAGCTCCTCATTAGGTCTCTGGGCCCTGACCCTTGAGGGTGGTTGTCGTGTTTATGTCCCTTAGCTTGGTGTGTCCGCTTGTAGTCTCGTGTGTGAGCCGTGTGCTTGGGAGGGGCTTTCATTAGCCTCTCCCTTTTCTGTATGCAGTTTGTACTTATTTCCTTCTTAATGAAATGGCACACAGCTCTCCTGTGTTGTTTGAGAAAAAAAATATTATTTTGTCAGTTCTAAGTTCTAATGCAATCATTTATGTTATTTTAGTTTTTCCCTTCTTCCTCTTGTCTCATTTATTTCATCCTTCGCCTCACACATAATCATTCAACATTGTATATTTATTAATAGACAACTATAATGTGTTCTAGTTTCTGAAGATCCTGTTGGTGCTAAGTGCTAAACTGCTAACAAACCACAACTGTTTCTATTGACTAGCCTTGTCATTTTCACTAGGTGTTTCATTCTGATGATGTCAGAAGCACTACTTATTGTTCATAACACAAGAATATTTGACATGCAGGATGCTCTAGTTGCTATAAAAGATGGTGGTGTACCTCCACCTAGCATCTTGCCATCTTTTCAAGAGATCAAGGATACATTGGGTTTCAACCGCTATTATAAAGAAGAGAAACAATACCAAGTGGTGAGTTAGGATGCTTTTGTTCTTACTCTGTTAGCCCAGATGTGTGTTTAGATCCTGTCTACTGGATCCCCTCGCCCTACCATGCTGCTGCCCACTATCCTACCTTACCTGCAACCTTACCTGCAAAGCAGCCTCCTCTCTGCGCCCTCTTGCCACCACCGCTGTCATGTCCCTGACTCCCCGAAATCAACCTGTGGCCCACAACTGCAATCCACCACCCTAGGCAGTGATCCCTCTGCTGCCTAACCTTGCTCAACAGTGGAATCCATCACCGCCATCAGGCCAGCCTATGGCCTGCTCACTGCAGGCTTCTCTTTAGTTTTGCAAACTCGTCCTCAACGCTGAACCCTAAACCACAGACATTGCCAGAGTTTGGTTGCGAGGATGAGGATGTACCAAGAATGTACGGTGGCAAAAACACAAATTTGGACGGTGGCAAAAAGTTTTTCCGTACGCTTAACATGAAGTTTCCTAAATCACATGTTGCCTTTGGTAGGACAAGTGAAGGAAAGCAGGCACGGAAGGTGCAAACCCAGAAGCTACAGACCAAACATCAGCTGACCTCTGATCTTGTGGATTCCGGATCGTGTCCATGGCAGCTTAATTACCACCGGCTTGCTGGGCTTCCGACGCACATGATGCACAGCAATCGTATCGTATTTATGTTGAGTTGTAATCCAACGGTGCGTAGCGCAGTATCCTGAAGAACACATATACTGTGGTTTCAGTCATCCCGAACTTGTGATTCAGTCTATAATATAAAACAGGCCAGCTTGATGGGCGCTATCGTTATGAGCTATCGTTATGCCAAAGCACCCCGTCACAGTACTAAGCATTTCTCCGGAAATTTTTAAGTTTAAATCCGCTTTCGTTATGCCAGAGCACTCTTTAGCCCGTGACTGTACTCGGCGCATTTCTCTGGGAACCAACCATCGTTCTATACGAATACCAATGGCCATATCGGGTACATGGAAACGAACGTGATCTGTTTTTTTTTATATGACGGGCAGTTGCCGAATCCTTTTCCTTGGCGTGCGTTTCCAATTGACTGTTCCCTTTTTGTTCTAAATTGGAGTAAGATGTTACCCTCTCCATCCTAAATTATAAGTTATCTCAAAAATATTGAAGAGTCAAAACATCTCCGTCCGGAGTTTCTGCCGCTATTCCAAACATTGATAATTTAGGAACACTTATACTGCTAATGCATACTGTTTATAATCAGTAAAACGCATCTAATATAAAAGTAAAACAGCAAAATACATCTTTACCATACATAGTAGCTATATACGCCCGCTGCACTACATAACGTAACTGAACCCAACAAATTTTTCTGTAGCACATTATTTGAGAAGCTTCAGTTTGGGCTTGAATCGCACATAAAAGTCTTCTCATTTCCTTTTGGATTCACCGAAGTCCAGCCTGCATTCTCTACAATCAGGGGAATTTTGGCATCACAAGGGGCCGCTAGAAATCAGGCAATCAACCCAATGTTTCCATTTGATTTGATACTTACAAATATGGCGAAAATGCACTGGAATGGAATAGGGAACATGCAGGAATATGCAATTGCACTTCATAAGAAGTATTTCATCCTGTTATCTCTTCTCATGGCACGATACACAGCTTGGACCTGAAAGACAGCAAGCAGAACTTCAATAAAAGGAAACCTTATGTCTATACAAAATGAAATGAACAGAAAAACAAACTCAGAAAATAAGCATATTTTTCCTGGTAAAAGCATTTGAATAAAGGCCAAACTTTATGTCACCTGCTCACTAGAAACAACACGAATTGGCCCAATGTTTACAGAAACATATTTTCCTCCTGAAGATAATTTCTGAGATACCCGGCCCTGTGCAAACCATTTCAAGATACATATGAATAGCATCAGAGAAGAAAATCAACAGAATGGTTGTAAAATGAGAATGAAAGAATAAACGGGAATGATTTTTTCTATTGCCGCAGGCTTTACTAATACAAACATGATGTACATGCAAGGAAAGAATTAATATCCTATAATGTCCTCTAATCTAGCCTAATCAATACAATGCTACAAATGTGATGCAAATAAGATCTGCTCTCAGGGCCAGTAATGATCGAGATAGCAGGGTCAGTAATGGCCATGATATTGCCTTTGTAACAGAGACAACTACAATCTAACATTGGAATCTCTCGTGGCACAGTTTTTTCCCCTCATGTCTTCAACAGGAAAGCAAAATTTCACGGAAGTATTAGTCTACTACCATCTAAGAAGCATAAACAACAAATAACTACAGTGGAAATGATTAGTGCACAATCAGAGTACCAATATTGAACCTATTGCACAAACCATTTCATGGAAGAATTGGCTCTACGAAAAGCACTAGCAGTCTAACTACATCTTCCCGTCAATAACTACAAGGTTTACAAATGAATTCTAAGGACTGTAAAAACTAACCTTGGGAACGGATTCTTGAAGAACAGATTCAACAGCAACAACCATTGACTGGACAAAATCATCACCTCCAGTGCCAATTGCTGTAAATCCTCTATCTGCATAGGGGTAAAAGAAAATATAGACTTTACAATTTTACCTGTGAAGCAAACAGCATAGCCAGTAAGCAATGCCTAAAAGAAAATATAGACTTTACAATTTTTTAGGGTTCCTTCTAGCTTTTTATTTCAAAAAGGATATAGCAGAAATGCACTTTGTTGCACACAAACAGTTTATTGTTAATTATTTTGTATTATAATTATCAGTTATCTTTTATATAAATTTGTTCAAAGTTAGAAACGCTTTGACTTCTCGGGAAACTAGAATTGCATGTTTTTTTGGGACGGAGGAGTATCATTTTGTAAGTTGTAACGCAGATGGACAAAGATGGACAATGAGAGACACCTTCTGATCCAGAACAAGCCATTCATCACTTGTATCATCAGTCACGGTACCACCCATGACCATATTTGTTGTGAGTGCAACCCTTCCTTTAGACCTTGCTATCTCTGCTTTCAAAAAGATAAAAGCCAGCATGAATTAGAGCATGGATGAATTAGAGCATGGAATAAACCCTAACAGAAGTTTTGATTAGGTGGAAACATGAATCCTTCCTGCATAAACACAAAATTTGGCAAAGTAGGCACTAACCAAACATAGTCCTGCAATCAAATATGTAACTTTACATCCTTAGGCCATGTTTGTTTTAAATTCTGATTGTGGATTGTAGCTTTTACAATCTCAAGCTGAAACAAACAAGCAGCCTCAGTGCCTCACCCTGGATTGTAACAATCCACAGGCCGGATTGTTACAACCCAACAATCTTCTCCCCAGCTTGTAGATTGTTACAATTTACAAGCTGAACATGGCAGAGCCCTTGCATTGATCAGTACTCCAATTCGTGTATGCTATTGAGCAGTTCTATGTGAGGACTATCCTGACTACCCTATTACAGAATAATATGCAAAAGTAAACAATGCATGCGACACTAAAGAACCGTAGCCGTAACTGCCACACCAAGCCACGGAAGCATCGCATTTTACGCTAATTCCTAAAAAAACACGGTCAATATTACCTATCCGAAGGTAACCCCGAATCCAACCATCGCAAAAAAAGCAGTGATTCGGTATCCCGATATCTAAAACTATTTATTCCTTACGGCAAGAACCGACTAGCTGAAGCGGCTAACAAGCTAACTCGTACTAATAAGCAGTGGGGAAGTGGGGGATGGCGACTCACTGGATATGGCCTCGAGCACAGCTTCCTGTGGTGGCTGTCCGGGGTCCCCGCCCCCGCCGCCGGAGCAGCATCGGAGGTGCGGACGGCGGCCGCCGCGGGCGCCCTCCCAACAGGCGGCGCCACGGACGGGAGGCGGTGGAGCGGGTCGGGGAGGAGCAGGGAGCGGAGGGCAAGTGCGCGGCACGCCATCGCCGCCGCCTCGGTCGTCGTCGTCTTCTTCTTCCGGTCGCCGCGGCCACGAGAGATTTCGTGAGATTTTTCTGGCTTGGCGTCCGTCGGCTGGACTTTGGTTTCCGTGGAGGGCCGACGAGCCGTTAATTTTTCTGTTTCCTTTTTCTATTCTTTCCGTGGTGTTTAGGATTAGGCGTCGTTTTTCCCCCTTCTCCGTGGCTTTTGGGAGCCCTCCTAGGGAAAGCCCAGTTAGCCCATAACGGTTTCTGGCCTGGCATTTGGAATAGCATGGTTAACCAAATCTTAAGCGGTCATAGATCAGTTGGTTAGACCCCTTATGGTGGAACCTGCCCATCTAATTTCAAGTCCTCGACTTGACATGGGTGCTTGTATTTTTCTAGATTTATTTTAGGATTTTTCGGTGTTACGCTTTAAGTGCTTGTATGGGTGCGATTGGTTGCTCGGAACCAGGTTGTCCCGACGAAAAGAGGCGTCCAGGCTCACCTCGCCCCCGACCAACCGATACACAAGCTCGTGTTTGGTTGCCTCCGACGGGGACTCGTCTTTGGATCGAGTAGCACCGTGTTTGGTTGCATGTATGGACCAATTTGATGCATGACCTCATGCGGAGTTGGTTGTGTTTGGTTGCATGTATATACCGCAGTGGGATTCACCCATGTATCAAAATGGTGAAGTTACCACCCGGGATTTCTTAAGGGCAATTCATCGAACACCTTTGCTACGACACCTCGTGCTTGTTGCTTGCTCCAGCTGCTTGCGCTGCGCCACCACCTCGTGCATGACCTTGTTGCTTGCCTCCTTGCCTCCTTGCCTGCTCGACGCCCACGCAAGGTATGCGACGCCCACCTCCGTGCATGACCACGCCTCGCCGCCAAGCCAGTACCTTGCCTCCTTGCCGGCATCGTCAAGTCGCCTCCTAGGAACGGCGCCCCGCCCGACGCCGTTCAGCGTCCACGAGCGGACCGCCCGAGCACCCCTGCGGCAACCACGGCAGCGGGCTGCGGCACTAGCACGCCGCCGACGCCCGCGTCCACGGCGTTCCCCATCGCCCAACGCCCGCGACCCGGGCGCCACACGCGCCACCGCGACCTCGGCGCCCAGCCTTGCCGCGCGACGCCGACCACGCCCGGGCGCCCGCGGCGTGACCGCGGCGATGCGGGCTGGGGCGTGGCGACGCCAACACCGCCAAGCCCGCCACCCGCTGCCGGCCACCGCGTCCGCCCACGCGGCGAAGCGCGCACGCCCCAGCTGAAGCCGCGCGAAGGCTGCCATGGCGCGGCTAGAAGGCGACTTCCGCCACCCGGAGGAAACGCCCGCCGCCACCATCGCCCGGGCTCGGGGGCAACCAATCCTCCGCGAGCTCCTCCTCTCTGTGCGCTCCACCGCTCCTCCGGCTCCTCTCCGCGAGCTCACTCCTCCTCTCCGTAGGCCGCGCGGCGCTCCACCGCTCCTCCGCGATGCGGGCCATGGGCGGCTGCGCGTGCGCCGATGGAGCACGCCCGGGCGGGGACGAACAACCTCGCCCGGGAGAGGCGGCCGGCGTTGAGGGGCAAGCCTCGGTGCCCGCGCCTTTGAGGGCGCCGCCTCCCTGCGCCGGCGCCGTTGAGGGCGCCGCCTCCCCTTGCCCCGCCCGGTGCGGGGCGCCACCTCCCTGCGCCGAGATGGCGCGCAACTCGATGGCGGAAGAGCTCCGGCGGCGCGGCGGGAGCGCGTAGGGAGGTAACGCGACTACGTTACGGAGGACGGCGCAGTTCGTCCGGGTGTGTTGACAGCGGCACTGTTTCGTCCGGGCTCGCGAGGGAAGCTCGCCTCCAGCTTCCCTGGTCGCCCGGGATGGAGGGGGCGAAGTGAACGATGTCGTGCGGCAAAAAGTGAAGGGAAGGGAATCCAATCACGAGCAGGGAACGAGGTGGTGCGGTAAAGACGTCCAGGGACGGCTCGGTTGGGGCAACCAATCGCACCCTAAGTGTAAGCGATCAGAGAAGCTAGTAGGCGAAGGATATATAAACACGTAGGAAATTTTGCAAAAATAGAAGACTTAGCTTGTACACACTCAAGATCTCTTATCAGAGCTGTCCTTGAAAACTTTAAGTTCTAACCTAGACCACTTACTATCCACGAGAAGGTACTTGACCGTACAAGTTAATATCCAAGAACCAAACTAATGAAATGGATGAACTAAGGTTGTCCTTTCAAGATTTATGCTTATCAACATCATGGAACCTCTTACCACAAATATTTTTGTGCCCCACCATATGGTGTCTTCACCTTGATCATAGGCATAGATTAGCTATATCAGTACAAGTTCAATCTGATTTTTTTAATTTATGTTGGCCTGGGTGTAAAGAAGGGAAAACTAGATTCTTATATCTTAGTTGGTTTTTAAAGTGGTTTGTCACTTTTAATGTTGATCTCACGGGGTTTCTAGTGTTCTTTTTATGTCTAGCTAACAATGGTGCTAAGGATGATGACCAAAGATGATGGATACATATACATATAAAGAGAAATCAAGTGGTATCTTCAAATGGTAATCATATACACCTTATTAGCACCACTAAGTAAGTATTAGTTCTCTCACAATTCTAACTTTCATATGTGCAAGCTTGAAACCAAACCTACTTAACACAATGTAGGGGAATCTAACACTTCCTAGTTAGGTATTGTACTTATACCAATCCTTCTCAAAGTGGTTTTCATTCATGTTGGATACACAACACAAGGTCCCAACCAAGTTAGTAACTTACACTTGCGCGAGGTGGTAGCTTGAAAAGTGTTGATTAAACTAGGCTAGGTCCACACCAAGATGTGAGCAAAGACTTGTATATGGATGAAGGGTGTCCCTACAGCCCGGGTATCTATCGTACAGCCTTACGGAAGAAGTCATAGAACTCATGGAGGAAGCCCACACACATGGAAAAGAAGAAAGCTATAGAAAATCAAAACTCTATGTTCAAGGAAAAGGTCTATGCTAGGGATTTTGTTTTAATAGTGAAAGAATCAAGATACCTAAGAGGGAGTGAATTGGGCCAATCCAAAATTTTTGCTAAGAATAAACATATCACTTAGCCTATTTTGACGACCCCTGTGCCGCTGTGCCTAGATTGTGTTTCTAGCCTATGCACAAAGTTTTGCAGCCTAGTATTTGAGTGCACTTACGGTTAGATCCAGACCCAAACATCAATATACTATTATTAGAAATGTATTCCGAGGCTGGTCCATTTGCTAGGGCCCTCTGAATGCACCTCTAGGCAGGGTTTTGATCAAACCATTGTTGGGACAAAAAAGGTAGAGGCTCTAAATTAAAGGTTGCATTTGCTTATGTAGTATGTAGTGATATTTTCACCTTTTACCTCTCTGTTTGTTGTGTCAACCTAGGTTTATAATGAGGTACTATATATGTGGTGTAATACTACCTTCATCATGGTAATGTATTATATTCAATTCTTTTCTCAAATCAGGTCCTGGATACAAGAGCTGGCTGCCGCTTGAACGTGGCATATTGCACATTCATGGCCAGCATTCTGGCCCTCACTCAAGTTAAGATATATATAAAGCTAACTTGACACTGTGTGAGGTCAGCGTCTCTCTTCCTTTTCCAATGAACTGAGCAACTTTAAGCCTGCAAATGTTGACAACACACCACTCCCTACATGGAACTCACACAGGAACTTGTACTGTGCCCAAAGTAGTGGCTTTGGAGCAGTCTTGTGATGAATGCCCAAAAGTAGTGGCTTTGTTCATGCTATATGAATGGCCAAATGCTCTCTTTTTCTTTCACTGGATGTGGTCTAGCCAGCCCCGTCCCACTGGTTCCTGCCCTTGGGGAGGCTACCTAGTGGGCAGTCGGTGCGACGCCCATGAGGGGATGTGCAAGTAGAGGGCAGACTTCAGCCGAGCTAGGCCTAGAGGACGGCCTTCTGCCCTTCTTCATGGCGATTCAACGTAAGTATGAATTATTGAATTTGAAAGAATAGTCCAAGATGGAAATGACAAAAACCCTTGTCTTGTAGAAGTTGCCAAAGAGACAAAAGTCTGGTTGTTCATGCTATATGCCTAAAATGGCCAAATGCTCTCTATTTTTTTCGTTTTCACTGGATGTGGTCTAGCTGGGCAAAGTTTGAAAGACCATGATGCATAAATCATTGTCCAAAAAGAGAGGCTCTTTGCCACAAGTTCTCATATGTACAGCTATCGAGTAGTAGTATAGTGACATTGGTTAGAAAATATATATGGTAAGATCAGTAGCATGGTGCAACATCATATTGCAGTAGCAACTAGCAGTACATAGTGTAGCAGGCTAGAATTAAGTTAGTGGAGAGCACAAGGGCCCCCAAAACCAAAAAAAAAAAAAAAAATCTGACCATGTAGAGCTTACATGCATGCATGTATACATATATTCATGGTGGGCTGACATGCTCCATGTCCCCTTTGATCCCAGCTTTTCCCCCACATAAAGCAAAACCCACGCACTCGGATGCACTTGTTGGATCTTGTGCAGTCTTTTTCCCTTTTAATTTTACCCTGCATGCTCTGCCTTCTTTTTACCATGCTCCAGCAAAAAGCTACTGCGTGCACCCAAAAGTGGGATTTGGCATGCTATATTCTCTGTAATCTGATGACCAACGTCACTTTATTTGCTCAGTAAGCTCTTGAACCTCGGACCTCCTATATGTAGTACATTTCTTCCATACATATATATGGCTCCTAAAGTTTGCAGAGGCTGATTTGGCTCAACATATATATTCCCTTTCCTAAAAAAAATGGCTAATAAAGTCTTGTATAACAAAAATTATATATGTACATTTTTTAAAACGAATATATGTACATTTCAGTTCACTGTTCTCTTTAACCGTAGTTCAAATAGATCAGTAAGCATTTTTGTAATCAGTTGTGAACAGTAGATCGGTTTCATTTGGTTTCTCTCAACTTCAGCAATTATGATAACTAAATTATGGTCCCGCACTCACTCATCATCCACACATGTCTGAGGAAATGATAAACACATGTCTGCAAAAAGTTTTAGTTAGATATATATGATCCCTAGCTAGCTAGCTAATTAACATGAGGACGATCTCACTAAAATCAGCTGAGCTGAAGTTTTGTAATAAGGTTGCTAACACCACCAGGATGATTTCAATACTTCATCTCCCAAAATCCAATCCCATATGGCAGACAAGGCCTACACATGGTGATGTCATCTCCCGGGCAAAAAGATCAGAGAGGCAGCTGCTTTACCCCATGCAGACGCCATGCGATGATTTCATGCAGGTATCTGGCTCTGGCGCGCGAGCAGCCAGTCGGGCCGTTAGCCAGTGACTGATTTGGAGTCACCTCACCCTCCATCTTTTTCTCGCCACTAAGATGTGTTCGTTCTCTAGGAGAACGCAACGCAGCCACCCCCTGCAGCTAGCTGCAGGTAGCAAGAGCACACACACGGCCGGTGTAGCATGCAGCAGAGATCCCCAGGGAAAATAGAATCATGCATCTTTTTATGGCCCCTGCGGCCGCAGGGCAGGGCTTGATGATTTATTTTACTCGTATCATCGATCGATCACTTCGATTGATGCAGTCCAAGAGTGAGTTAACAGCTGGGGGCAATGCAGGCTCTACCACTTTGGGACCAGCAGAGAAGTTTTTATATTTATATATACATACGCTAGCTAATATATATATATATATATATATATATATATATAGTATATTATTTACGTTTTCCATATATACATTCCAAACAGTTAGCAGCAGATCATTGTCTACTACTGTTTGCTGCTTCTGTTCATGAAGTTAGCAGCAGAGATTAATTAGATCTAGCCAGCAGATCAACAAGCATAGAGACAAACAAGACCACCACTCGCAAATCAATTAGTGAATGATCCCAATACGCAAAGCAGTAGATCGAAGCTGCAAAAGAGCAAAGGCAACGAGAGGCAAGCTCCAAAGAAGAAGGTCCATTGCTTGTAGCAGAATAGTGTATTTCATCTCTCTCTCTCTCTCGTCACTTTTCGAACCAGGCTTACCTTTGTGTGGTTTCTATCTTTTTTACAGGACGGACAAACCTAGGCCTACCAATAAAGCTCTCGCTCAGCATGCACCCAAGCAGGCATGCATGAAACTTCTCGCGCGCGCGGGAGAACATGTGCATGCATGCAATGCATTATTGCGCCATTGCCAACCCGTAAAGCTAGACACGCAGCATGTGGAACAAAAGCGGCCATGAAACAACATCTTGAGCTCCCCTGTGCCCCATTGGGGATTTGGTCGGCAGATCCCTCCATCAGCTTATCAATATGGGGGTCATGCATGCATTCAGTGAGGGAGAAAAAAAAAAAAATTAAAGGTCTTGCATGCATAATAAAAAGTGAAGAGACTGCATAGGGGATATATATATATAAGAAGCAAAGACCTACTTTTTAAAAAAAAAAAAAAAAGAAAAAAGAAACAAAAAAAAAATAATATAGCACATTTTGATAAGAACGAATTTCTTCATTAGTGATCCCTAAGTTTTTTGTCTTGTCATTTTGGCCTTTGGGGTTGAGGTAGGGGGTCAGAAACTCTCAAATTGCATTACCAAAACATTAAGCTTGCTTTGAGTTTTCAGGTAGGTCAAATAGTGGGCCACTCTTGCATGGCCATGGCCTATGCATTGGGCAGGAGTTTTGACCCATAATGTAAGAATCCATGAGAAGTTAATGAAATTCAGTCGATTACAAATGGTCCGATGCAAAACCAAGGTAGCGGAGAAAAATGTAAATAAAAGTTAGCGTAAAATTAAGGAAATTTGGTGATTCTACCCTAATTGTAAACACTATGATGATTTTACCCTTATTTTTTTAACTTTGTGTTTTTACCATCATTTTATTTGAGTGAAGCCACCGTCTACCCCTCGTCTCTAACACCGTTAGAAATATTTGTAATAAAAGGCAAAAAACCAAAGAAAAGAAAAGGCAGGGGAGCAAATATACATGAATGCCCATGGCACGCCTTTCTATCCAAAGAAGAAGAAGGAAGTCGCGACTCCGTGACACAAGCTCAGCGGCATGCAATTCGACGGTGGGGCTCCGGGTAGTGGCTCGAATCCTAGTGGCGGTAGGGCTCTCTCTTCCTGTCACTCTCCCTCTCTCCCCATCCTTCTCACCCTTCGTGCCTCCGCTCGTGCTTGCAAGGCCAAGGGCACCTTGTGGCTCCCTTGGCTGCTCCCTTGGCGCGCACCCTAGGCAGCATGGCTGGTGACTCACCTGTCGCCCGGTGCCCCACCTACCCGAGGCGGTGTTGGTGGCCTTGACCTATGCCCTTGCCTCTGACCTGCTTGAAAGCTACCCCCTCCATTCCAATCTATAAGACGTTTGACTTTTTTGACCTCAAGTTTGACCACTCATCTTATTCAAAAAATTTGTACAAACATTATCAAATTTAAGTCATTCTTGAAGAAATTTTATTAATAAATTAAGACATAGAAAAAGATGTGACATATTACATAATTTTTTGGATAAGACAACTAGTCAAACTTAGGGTCACAAAAAGACAAATGTCTTATAATTTGGAGTTGATTAAGTACTATGGAAGAGCCAATGTATTTCACCAATTCCCCAATTCTTGAGCTACTATATGGAAGATGTGTGTTTCATTGCAATCTAAAATAGCAGAGATTAGTAGATTCGTTGACTTGTTTATTTCTTGTGTGATTTGTAGGATAAATCACAGTTATTGGAACATTACATGGTTGTCAGCTAAACTGCTGCCGAAATTTTCTAAAAAATCTGTATACCATATGTCATCTTGCTGATTATCTTACTGATCTAAAACAAGGGTCAAAACACAAAGATCATAATGAAATGAGGGTAAAACTGCTTGGGCAAAGATTATCCTTTTTAACACCATTAGAGGGGCTTAACAGACTAGCTAGACTCTCCTTTGTTTAGAAACAACAGGGGTAAAATCACAAAGTTAAAAATAGCGAGGGTGAAATCACTATTCCGCTTAAAAGAAAAGGTAGAAAAGCCAAAGCCCCTGAAATTAAATACCACCACAAGCATGTTTGTCACGTATTTTTTAAGAATTAAGCATAGCTAAGTTGATTAGATTCCTTGTGGTAGAACTTTGCTTATCTAGGTTTAAATCCTCGGCACTATTCCTTTGGTAACACACGGTACTAGAGAGTTTGTAATAACATGCTCTTAGCAAATTAAAGCATCATGCATGAAAAGGCTCTCAGTAAAGATTCTGGCGCTCGGTGAAGGCCTGCTTTGCGGTAGTGATGCAGACACTAAATTAATTTTGTTTGGTGTATGTGTGTGCGCGCGCGCAATTCGTATTTTCCCCTATATGAACACAGCGACGAAGGCGTAACATCAAAACCTATCATCGGTACTCCCTCTGTCCCATGGAGTTCGTCAGTTTTTGACTTTTGAACTTCATGTTTGACTATCCGTCTTATTCACAATATTTATACAAATCATAAAATAAATTAATCAATATTCAAGTATCTTCATTGATAAAATAAGTTGTAACAAAATAAATTATATTTGTATAAAAAATTTGAATAAGACGAAACAGTGAATAAGATGGCACGGAATCCAGGTTGACAAACTCAGTGGGACGGAGGGAGTAAGGAGGCTAACGCGCGTAGGCGTAACATAATACACAAACGACAAACCTCTGAACTTTGCATGTATAGGGAGAGTATAGCCATGATTAATATAAATTGATTTGATTTGATGCTGCCTCATCCACACGGTTGTTTGCCCAAGCCTTTGCTCTGGACCACACAATGCAAATCAGCAGCTGCCTAAACCATGGATAGCCCTAATAGGTGTCTAGCTAGTTAGTTGCATAGGAGTACGTACTAATAACAGGGGCATCCCGGTAAAATCACATCTCTCTGAGAGGAGAAGATACATATAGGCAGCCATACTACAGCAGCAATATTACAATGCAAACAAATAACACACCACACCTACCTAGCAAAGGAGCAAAGGAGTGGGAGGCCAACAAGCAAGAAATACCTCTTGGTTTCTTCCATGGAGGATCAAGGTGAGAGACAGATCCAGCTTCAGCTGCTGCTCCTCCCTGCGCCTGCAGGTCAAGTCGTACTCCGTGACGTGCCGCCGCAGGCTGTGCCAGCCAGCGCCGTGCAGGAGCACCCGCAGCTGGACCTCGATCTGTCCATAAGCATCGGCCCGCGGCATCCGCCGCCGCCGCCGCCGCCGACACGCGCGCGGTCACCACCCACGAACGAGAGCCGGGGGGGTCGGGGATGATGATGACCACGGTGTTGTCGCCGGCCAGCGCGAGGCTGCATCAGAAGCACCAGCAGCAGCATGCGGACGTGCGCGCCGTGAAGCAGCAGGCCGCGGACCAGGCCCGCATGGCGTCCGCCGAGCGCGCCTACGCGGAGCGCGTCCGGGAGCTGGCGCGGCGGGAGCTGGAGCTCGCGGAGCGGGAGTTCGCGCGCGCCAGAGCCATCTGGGAGCGCGCCCGCGAGGAGGTGGAGCGGGTGGAGCGCATGAAGCAGATCGCGGCCAGGCGGCTCGTCGGCTCGGCCGCGTCGTCCGCGGCGGCGCTGGAGATCACCTGCCACGCCTGCATGCAGCGCTTCCACCCCTAGTCCTGAAGCTACTACTCTCCAGATCCTAGCTAGTACGAGTTCCAACGTACACTTCTTGATGAAGTGTAATGGTGTCTGCAGCTGCCTCTCTCCGCGACGCCGGCAGTTGGATCGTGTTGTGATCGGCGGATATGGCTAGCTGCCACCATTGCTGTAACTGTTTTTTTTCTTCATAGTAGCTTTCTGCCCGCTCAGCTCTTGTGAATTATTAATGCCATGCTATGTTCAGCTTGAGATAGATCTCCTGATCCAGATAATCTGGTTCCTTTGTTTGATGCATCTCGTTTCTTATCATCAATGCAATGAGCAAGTTCTTCCTTCTTTGATTACCTTTGTTTGCAGTTTTTATTTACAGAAGCTTGATGAAAGAACAACAAAATAAAGGCCGAACAACTACGTTATGGAACAAACGCTGAGGTGTGGCAGTTTACAACCCCATATTATGCCATGATGGGCTTAGGTTAATCTGTGGAGCTCCTTTTGATTATATTATATATATAAATATTGATATAGATCTGGTTTTCTGTTGTTGGTGTTTCAACGTAAGTGAACCCCTGTGCTCAGGCGCGCAGTCTGACTGAAATTACTGTCCGGCCCATGATGCTCCTTTGGTTGAGTTTAAGGCGAGCAAGGAAACCAGCCAGGTCGATTACTGCATTGCATGCATGTATTCAAACTGCATGTTAATTCCAGTCAACCATGAGAGGCACCAGATGCTGCATGGTTACTTGTCATTTGCGATCTTAATCATCAAACTGTACATGGACACTGTAATGTCAAAGAATAAAAGAAAATAAAAACTGTACTAACCACACATGTTATGTCCACAGAGAGAGGGAATGTAGCACAACAGTTTTCTTCCATGCTTATGTTTAGAATTATAACTGAATGTAGCACAGCAGTTCCTACATATATAGCAGAAGGGAGAGAATACAACTAGAGAGAGAATACAACGGTCCATAGAAGAACACATATATACCCTTGTTATTGCATAAAACAGAAAAAAGAAAGAGAACTGCATCTATACACACAGACACGCTGAATCGCCCGCTAGCTGATATGGTGACAGACGACGCAGAGACGGAGAGACATGACGCTGAATAATTCTCTTCTGATGAATACAGGTGCATGCAGGGCATGGATATCGATGCAGCAGCAGCAGCCAGCAGATAGTATACACCATACGTACGCTGCGTGCATCGCGGGCGGTAGCAAATGATTGAGGTGGACGAATCATGGATCAGCAACAGAGGTGGTTGCTGGGCCTGCGCGGCTGCCTTGGCTTTGGTCATGTGCCGGCCTTTTCATCAACGGACCAGACAGACCAAACAGGGCGGAAAAGAACAATCACCCACAGTACTTGTACTATCTGCTATCAGGGGACTGAAACCACAGTGCAGGGAACCCATGTGCATCCAGAGTACTCTTCATTCGTCTATATGCTCACTCATCACTCGCCTTTCTAGGTCAGCTCTTGCAGCAGCCTAGCTACATACCATGAGTCTATGATTATAGTAAATGCAGCCCCTCCCAGCACACCTCCAAGCTATAAGAGCAACTACTAAGCAGCATCAGCTTTATGTAGATCAAAATTTAGAGAGCCAAGCATGGATGCTGGCAGGGAAACAATAATAGGTAACCTCGATCTCAACTCGCCGGAGGTCGTCATGGCTGCGTCATCCACCTGGGACCATGCATGCAATGCCCTCAACAGGCATGGCATTACCACAAAAGGAGCTCCAGACAAAAGTTACCCTCACTTCTCATTGCGCTCTCGCTTAGTTCCCTACAGCAAGCAAGGAGCCTGCTGCTGATGGCTCCCCAATGCAAGTCAATTGCCTTTCATCAGAAGGTACCACACTGCGTCAACAAGAACATCATGAATTCATGACGATGCTACTGCAAAAGATCACATCCATGTTGCACATTCGCTCTTTTTTTTTTTTTTTTTGCCTTTTTGAAAAACCAAACCCCGTCTTTCTCACTGCAAAGATTGGAGGAATCATGCCTGCTCCCCAGCGTTTACAGCATTATTGACCCTATCATTGACGCAAAAGCGGCTTTCTTGCCGACGTAAATTAGAATTTAGAGCGAGGTAACTACATTTAGGACGAACGACAACACTCAAGATTAATTAATTCTTGAAATAAAGGACCTTCTGATCGATAGATGTGCAAATTCAAGGTGAGCACAGATGTGGTGTTTCAAGTTTCAACAACCTCTGCAAAATCTATTCAACCTAGCTACTAAGCTAGTCACTCAAATATATAAAAGCATGCTGCTGCAGCTACACGTGTGTACTATATATCTCTCCTGCTGAAACCCACGTTCCATGTTCGGTTGTGCAAAAGGCAGTGCAAAGGTGAATAGTTTCAGTGAAAAGATCTCACCTGAACTCCCTGCCCGGTGCTTTATTTCATCGGTGTCTGTCAGATTTTTTGGTTGATCAATCAATGCCAGCTTGTAAATCATAAAATTCTGTGTTTATTGTTTACATCTGATCGAGCTTCAGCTTCAGCCCTTGCATTGCATGGAAATATGGAATCAATCATATCATAAAAATAAACGAAAGTATATATATGAAAAAAAGGAAGCAAAGAATACATGACAGCAGCTATGATCCAAAACTAAGAAATTATAGTACAGGAACTAACAGGTGATTAACTAGCACTCTAGCACACATGTACCTTTCCTCTCCAACAGACAAAGGAATCAAACAAAAAGAAGCTGATAGCCTGAACTACGATTGATTGGGACAGATACATATTCCTAGTACAGCAGTAGCAGAGATGTCTACATTCACACAGGAAGATAAACTGTCCATTCAAATGCTAGACTCATCATCAATAAATCAAAATATTTCTTATCCAGAGAGATAATCCATGCCAGAGCACATGTGAAAATGAACTGAAGTAGTCTATGCAGGCTTGCTCAACAAAATCCTACCTTGTTACTAATAATGCTGTTGGGGGGCAGAGAGATAGATCATGTTCCCTAGCTCATTGTCCAAACCAACAAAAAGAGAAGAAAATTTGCAGCACACGCTGCTCGTGACAGCGAAATGGCATGACAATGAACATAGACAGCCGAGGGCCTGGTCCGGTCATGCAGGTGACCACCCACAGGTGAGGTGCTGCATGTGCGATGCGAGCGTTGTACCAAACCATATGCCTGCCCAGGGAGGCTTAGGGTGGCCATACATGCAGGCCA
The DNA here is from genome assembly GCA_015847255.1 of Hyparrhenia diplandra. Lineage (NCBI taxonomy): Eukaryota > Viridiplantae > Streptophyta > Magnoliopsida > Poales > Poaceae > Hyparrhenia > Hyparrhenia diplandra. The sequence goes on from JADLZK010011678.1 coordinate 113,993, forward strand.
CCTCTGCTACATATATAGGGCTGTTTCAGACTCAGAAAGGCTAACAAGTAGGCAACACGGAGGATCGGAGCCAACCAAAACCCATGAAGAGATGTGAGTGTTGAACCAATCACCTAAACTGATCGAATGGTTGGCCATTTGTAGGGTTTAGGAACAGCGTATTAACTCGCAAGGACGAAGGCGATAGAATGGATGCCAACCAACCCTGAATTGTCAAGTGAGAGAGTTGATGCTATACTACTAGGTCGATGAGGTGATTGATCAACAACTGCCGGTGGCAAAAAGTGGATCCATAAGCACTGTAAAGTGATAGGGTCCTGACCTGAGATAGTGTGGGCTGTGTCGTTGAAACAACAATCAAACGGCAGACACACAGCACCGCAGAATCCATAGAGATGGGCTCTTTGTTTGCTAAAGCAACAACTCATCGACTAAATTGGTCCTGGAAATAAAGAAAATACAAAATCCAAGGAATGAAGGAATATATATGTAAAAAGACCAACTAAGTACTATATACTCAGGTTTTGTCAAAAAACCTGCAGGGGTTGGGGTATACAAAGAAGCAGTTGGCACTATCAAACATATATTCTGTTTGTCGCGCGCTAACCTGTAGTTTCAGAAAGGATAATAATTGACATACAGAGCTAATTCAAAAATGAAATCCCAACCGCCGGTGCTTCTCCACAATATTCATTACTTCGGAAATTTGCATATCTGCCGGCCCATTCCTTAGGTTCTCATAGGGGTAGGGGTGAGTGTGCGTGCGTGTTGTCGACGTCTGCGTTATACTGTGTAATCTTAAAAAATATTCTTTTTTTGCTAAAAATATATTCTTTTACTTATATTTAATTTATATCTATATCTATTTATTATATCCTTTTTACCCCTATTTTTTTTCTTGTTTATTTTCATTTGTCTTGTTTTTATTTTAGTTTTCACTTATTTTTTTTTTTTTTATTTTATTTTCCTTTTATGTATACATCTATTTTACCATTTTTTTTTCTTTCTTCCTATTTCATTTCTTCTTGTTTCTTTTTTCTTTTACTTACTCTTTTTCTATTCATTACTTTTATTGTATCGTCGTCTCCAAAAAATGATGTATTGAGCTATTTCTTCTATAAATAATATGACTATTCTTGTAGTATATATGTAGTGTATTTATCGAGATGTTCCATGATGTATTCTTAATTTATTTTTGAAATATTTATTTCCTTATTGTGTTTTGCAATTGTATAGTATCTATTTGATGTTCTATATGGTATTTTCTGGTGTTTTGTGTAGTATTAATGAGATGTTCTATGATGTATTTTAGATCATTCCTATGTTAATATTGAAATTGTCACAGTACAGGACCGGCCAGCCCAGCCCGGGGAGGGCAAGCACTACCCAACCAGGCGGGGATGGCCCGTAAGGGGGGGCGTGCGCCGTCGTCCACATCATCATCTTCGTATCTGATTAGGATTAGATTTTTGGTGTGAAAGAGATATTCCAATCTATAAGAAAATCTTCTATTAGGAAAAGAATAAGAGTTTGCTTGTGAAAGTTATTCCAGAATATAAGGAAACCTTTAGAGATTGCTTGAGATACATGTCTCATAGGAGGGCTATATAAACAAGGAAGATGTAATCTTTTAGGGATAAACAAATAAAGAGAAATATTTCCCTAGCTCTTGCTCTCTGCCCCAACCACCGCCGTTGCCTACCCTCCCGTCTTGGCGCCACCTGCCCCTGCGCTTTTGCCCTAGGGCGGGCGATCTTTGCTGCCGCCGCCCTCCCCAAGGCGGCTGTGACAGAGATGTTCCATGACATGGATTGTGCTTCATGTATTCATATCAAGTTATCAACACATTGTGTGTTTTTTCTAGTTCTTGTAATATCCATGAAATGTTCAGTGATGGTTTATTGGTTACTAGTATAATGCCCATACCAACGCGAGGCGATATTATTTGGTAATACAAATCAAATAACCAAAAGTAATTTACCTACATATTATTTAGTTTCAAAAGATTTGAATCCAATATAACTGCACCACTTGCCAAAGAGAGTTTTATTATCTAGTTGTGACAAAATATTTATCGTTAGCAAGCTATGGCTCTTCAATTCAAAAGAATCAACTACAGACAAGCAACAAAACCGATTATGCATCTCACTCATACGTCCAAGATGTAGGGGACTGAATTTAAACCTCTTCTTCTTAGTCGAACACCATTGAACAACTATGCTGCATCTGAAAGAAAAAAGAATGATTAGTTTAAACAATGTTAGATCCAGATAAGGTAGGAGAATGGGTGTCAGAGAGACCATGGCTCAAGGAAGAAAGATGGATCCATCCATAGAGGGAGGTAGACAGTGCTACTCATAGCTGGACAGAGCGTGGAGGCCAGTGGCTTGGGGACTGAATTGGGTGAGGGAGGTCCTCACCGTGAGGACCTCCTCCCATTTTGCTCTAATCTCTATATTAAGAGATTAGAAAATGAACCCTAATCTCTATATTAATCCTTCAACCCTAATCTCTATATTATGAGTTGAACCCTAATCTCTATTTTAAATTTTGTACTCTAATCTCTATATTAAGCCCCTAAACCCTAAATCCTACACACTAAATTGAACCCTAATCTCTATATTAAGCCCCTAAACCCTAATCTCTATTTTAAGTCTTATACCCTAATCTCTATATTAAACCCTAAACCCTAATCTCTATATTCCCTAATCTTTATATTAAATTTTATATCCTAATCTCTCTATTTAGAGTAAAATGGGGGAGGTCCCCACCCAATTTATTCCGTGGCTTGGGGAAACAAATTTGATGCCTAAAATTTGGGGTTTGAATGTCTAAATTTTGAAATTTCAATTTTTCAAATTACCTTGGATGGAAAAACTTCCTAAATAAGAATTGTACATCTCGAAAAGTTATGAAACGTTGTTGTTGACCACTTTTTGATTTGAAATCATCTAGTCATGCAAACCTACGTTCAAATGTCTAAAGTTTAAAATTCAAATTTCGTATATAACCTCGGATGGAGAACACCCTAAATGAAAATTGTAGATCTTGAAAAGTTATAAAACTTTATAGTTGACCACTTTTTGATTTGAATCCATTTAGGGCCTTAAAAGGAAATTTTCACTTTCGAATTTGTATAATATGTGGGGAACCCGAATGAGGTATTGAAACATACACCTGTGGAGCGCAGTGGTGGGGAGACTTCGCGCGCGAGCGTGAGTTCCCAAGTTCGAAACCCGGCGTCCCCAAAGTTTGCATAACCCCTAAAAAAATGGCGGTGGTGGTCGGTGGCTGACCGGTGGAGGCCTCGTCCGATAGAAATTTTTTTTTGCTATTTCTTTTTGAATTTTTAAAACACGAATTCTGAACTGTAGGGGCGGTTCAAATTGTAGGAGCGTTTCCATCACCATCCGCCCTATAGAAAAACCACTGTAGAAATAGTAAATTAGGTGTGGCTGGCAAAACCGCCCCTACAGAGGCTCTCCAGCCACCGCTACAATACTTGTTTCGCGTAGTGAGGTGTCGTGGCCTGTGCTTTGTTTTCCCTCTTGGCTAATCTCGTGAGAATGAGATCGTGCTTGCAGTGTATGTGAGCCACTCTCCTAGAGGAGATGGGAGTGCTGGCCGATGAGTTCGACGACGCTGTCAGCATCGACGACAACGGGGCAGTGGCTAGCGTAGCAGACAAGTCTTGGCCAATGTTGTGCACTAGGTTGAGGTGCAATGATGAAAGCTTTACCCTCTCGGGCTGGTGACGACGACGTCTTTCTTCCTTGGAAGCGTGAATCATTTGGGCCTCTTCCCTTTGTGTGGCTTGTCTTCCCAAGGTGAAAACCTGGACCTTTTGTTAGGCGACGACGGTGCTAGTGACGTCATGTTCCTCCTTAGAGATGTACCATAGGCAATTGATTGGTGCAGGAAACAGTTAGTATACCCTACAAACCAACTAAATTAGAGGGTTCGTCATTATAAACCAAAAAGGATTTGCAAGGGCACTATGCCTAAGATGGTTCTAGCAAGAGAATGGATCCAAGAAAGGAAACAGAAATCATCGGGTCCGCCCAGTCGGACCCGATGACTGTTCCGACCACCCCCTCCTGCACTTTTTTCTTCATCCTCGAGCTCATGATTTCGGCCTAGCATAGCCAAAGCCCAGCAACGTGGCATCCTCTCCCAGGCGGGGTAGTGTTCTGGAGAGGGCGGCGGGGGTTCCGGCGAGTGCGCCCTTTCTTCAGCAACTCTGGTGGGCTATACAATGTCCGGCTGGCCGGTGGAGATAGGCAGGTCCGATGGTGGGAATGGTCACCGGGCGGCCTTAGGTGCAGTTGGTGGCGTAAGGGTGGTCGGGCCAAGTCAGGGCGGGGGCGTCTCGCTCGACGGTGAGCTCAGCCATGGCCGATGCATCGGGCTCGACGGTGAGCACCACCATGGCGGCTACCGTGGCGGGAGAAGAGTGAGGGAGGTTGAAGAAGGGCGGCCGCCGTGGCCCTAGGGTTCCCGCGACCCTAGCTCGACAGAGCTCTGGGGAACCTAGTGCCCGTGGCGGTGTCGGCGAGGCGACGGTGTCGTGGCGGAGGAAGCAGGTGGAAGAAGAAGGTTTGGTGGGCTGGCCGTGGCCCAGCTAGGGTGGTCAGACCAATCACCCCAAGTTGGGTGGTCGGCCCCTAACACGCCCCAAAAGGAAGCCCAGGGTTGGACTGGCAACGCTATGCATTGACTGTTGGGTTGATCACGGGCAATGGTTGAAACACGGAGGTCATAGGAGAGAAAGCACGTGTGCAAGCGACGACCTGATGGGGATCTCACTTTCATATCTCTTTGCACTAGCGCCTGTGTCACGTTGGCACAGATCTTCGTTGCTATTAGGCCAGTCTCAATGGAGAGTTTCACCTCCCGGTTTCTAAGATGTGAAACTTTGGCATGAAATAGGAGTCTCTCTCAATGCGCAGTTTCATTGCACAATTTCATAGGCTCATAGGTCCCACAGGCTCTCTCTCATTGCATAGTTCCATGGAGAAACGCTATTTCTGTCTCAATGAGAATTTCACTACGTTTTCAACGCATGTGAAATAGTGCCCAAAGATTTCACCATGGTGAAACTTTTTTCTTCTCTCTTGTGGGTGTTTATGCAAAAAGCGTTGTATTTAATGTACATGAAACACTTCTGAAACCCCATTGAGACTGGCCTTAAGGGCCAAACCTTATCTACTAACGAAAGTGCACCCAAGGCCAATCTAAGAATATTAGGTTTAAATTAGGGGCTAGGGATGCGTCAGAACAAGTTTAGGAACATCATGGTTTGTATAATGGATACACATATAAATGCCTCTCGTCAGAACATTTGAACAAAACATGTTTATATATAGCTGATCTAAAGTAACAAACATCGCCCTCGGGCAGTGCGGGACCATCATTATTCTAATACAATTTAAATTCAAAGAAAAGGACATACATAAACTTGACTGGAAAAGAAACAAAATGAAGAACGAACGACCTTTGGAATATTACGTGGAAGTACGTGGCAGGAGAGCAGCCAAGAACATGAAACCCAATGGCGGCTCACCCAAATGTGATGGAGATGGGGCTTCTCACGGTGTGCTTGTCGGACACCCAGCGAAGCGCGCCCTGAACCACCTTGGCGTTACCACTCGGCCCTTGCCGCATGGACACCGTGAAGCTCAGCTCCTGGTTCGCCTCCGTGAACTTCAGCGACCTCGGCTCGACGTGCACATTGCTCGACGGCGGCAGGTCTAAATAGGGATAGTACACAGCCGGTGCCTGTCCGACGTTCCTCACCGTTCGGTGCACCACCGCCACCGGTTTGGCCTGTGGGAACACGACCGAGATGGAGGGGTAGTTCAGCGCGTGGTCTGGGATCACCTTGATGGCCGAGCAGTCCACAGCGCGCCGCGCGATGATCGACACTTCCCGATTCGCGTAGATGCTGCAGAGAAAGCTCACGTAGTCGTCGGCGGCGATGTCGTAGACCAGGCCGGGGTCGACAGCCTTGACTGGATTGACGTGGCCGGCGCCCGTCGCGAAGAAGTCGGCCGGCAGATGTTGCTCGTTCACTATCGGGTTTCCGGAACGGTCAACGGGCTCAGCTGTTGTCATAATAGCTGACCTGATCGCCGCTGGTGACCAGTCTGGGTGCTTGCTCTTGATCAGTGCCGCGACGCCAGCGAGGTGCGGTGCCGACATGGACGTGCCAGATTCGAAGTTGAAGGTCGGTCCGGGATTCGCCGACGAGGATGCAGAGCCGACCTGGAAGGGCCACGCCGCGAGTACGCTCACGCCGGGGCCCGTGATGTCCGGTTTCAATATGCCGGGATTGCGCAGGCTCGGCCCGCGCGAGGAGAAGGAAGTGATGGCCGGGGCCGGCGACGTGCCGAGAACCGTGCCCTGAAAGAAGATCTGCGCCGTCGCGTTCGCCGTGGAGTTGATGTACTTCTTGATGGCGACTCCTGCAGCGTAGCTGACATGTGAAGCCGGGAGGAGGTGGGCGTCGACGTTTGTGCTGTAACCGTCGGGGAACTCGTTGGCCATGATCATACCGACACCTCCTACTCGTTTCACCTCGCCACCTTTATCAAGCCTCGCGACGCCATTGCCACGGTCACAGAGGACGATCTTGCCCTTGGCGTCGAAGCCGTCCAGCGAGCCGTTGCCGCAGAACTGCGCGTCGGCTGTGGAGCTGGCTCCCGCGTACACCAACGGGTAGAAGACGGCCGCCGAGACTTCTGGCTGGTACGCCGACTCCCCGTCAAACGAGAGGCCGTTACCGAGACGCACCTGGGAACCGATCAAACGGTCCATGGTGCTTGCCGCGACGGTGAGCATCCACGGCGCGTCGTTGATCAGCGTGCTGGCATTTGGACCGCCGTTGCCGGCTGAGATGCTGACGAAGACACCCTTCTCTGTGGCGCCATACGTGCCAATCGCGAGGCTGTCTTGGTAGAACGGTGTGTCCGACGAGGGGATATCGCCGAGAGATATGGAGAGAACGTCAACGCCGTCGGCCACGGCCGCGTCGATGCCGGCAAGCATGTCGGCAGTGGTGCACTCGTCGCCGCACGACTTGTACACGGCGAGGTGAGCGCGTGGCGCTATCCCTGAAGCGGTGCCACGGGCCTGGCCGAGCACCTGGGCTCCATGCACGACCGCCCCCGCCGCGGTGCTCGACGTGTGAGTGCCGTGGCCGTCCATGTCGAGCGGCGAGGGGTTGGACTCCAAAGACCGCGCGCCTATGAGCTTGTTGTTACATGTCGAGCCGTTGAAGTCGCAGCGCCCCTTCCACTTTGCCGGCGGCGGCGGCATGCCGTCGCCGCTGTACGATGGATGGTGGGGAAAGACACCGGTATCGATGACGCCGATGATGACGCCGTCCCCAAACCCAGAAGCACTGTGGTTTATCGCGCTCACGCCCTCCTGTGGCACGTCCAGCCCGAGGAACCGAGGCGTGTGCGTCGTCAGCAGCTTATAAGCCACGTTCGGCTGTGCCGCGAGGAAGCCTGGCGTGCCGGACAGCACGTCGAGCTCCCGCTGCGTCAGCCGGGCCGCAAAGCCACTGGCAACATGGTGGTAAGCGTGGAGCAGCCGGCCGTCCTCCGGGAGGAACGACCTGTACCACGCCGTCCGGTCGTCTGGTGTGGAGAACACGTGCTTCTCTGGCGGCTGTACGTGGACGATGAACGTCTGAAGCTCGTCATCGCCAGTCGTTTCCAACTCGTCGGCAACGATTGAAGTAGCAAGGAGAACACAGGGAATAAGAATGACGAGCAAGGACAGCTTGAAGTAGAAGCTTCCCATTGCTGCCGGCTTGCTCTAATGCAGTTTGCGTGTGCATCCATGCCTCCATGCATGGTGCCCTTTTATACAAGATATAAGATGATAGTTTACTGCAAATCAGTCGTACTCGGCCGCGTCTGCTTACGGTGCTATGTTCCTTGGATCGGCGCCCATCCTTGGGGCCGCACAACTTTGGAAAGTCGCAGCGCCGCCTAGAGTGCGTTTCTTCTTCTGGTTGGTACTTCATGGACGTTGTTGGACGGGTATAGATGTCCAACGGGTCGCCCGGGTAAGCCCGGGCCGCGGGCTGGAGCGCGGCTGGCCGCGACCGGGCCGCCGTGCTCCCACCGTGCTTTCGGGCGCGCCCTCGCCCATGGCCCGGTCCGTGGGCCATTTTACCGGGCCACGGGCGCGCTGCCGGGCCACCGTGCGCGGGCCGCCCACAGCCCCATGGTCGCTGTATTTGTCGCGCCGCGATGCTGCCCGCCCGCCGCCGCATCGCTACTGGGGGCGCGCCGCTGCCGCGCTCGCAGCCGCCGCCGCTGTCAGCCACCGCCACGCCGCCACCGCGTGCCTCGCGGTGGTCCGCCGCCGCCGCCGCACCGGTGCCTTCCATGGTTGCTCGAAGGATGGAACGATGAAGGTGTAGAGGATCTGCAGCGAGCGTGTGTGAGAGAGACCGAGGGGTGACGCGGTGAGGGGGTGGGGAATATTAGGGTTAGGAAGGGAAATAGTGCAAATATATACGGATTGGGCCAAAATTCATTGGGCCGCCACCGGGCCGTTTTAGTCACCGCCGCGTGCCGCACCGTGCCACGGCCCGGGGCAGCGGCCCATGGCCCGGTCCGCCATCGGGCCGTGCCGCCCCGTGGCCCGCCCAGACCGGACGGGGCCGTCTTGCGGTACCGGGCTAAAATCCGGGCCACGGATCGGGCCACCGTGCCGCGGGCCGTTTGTACATCTATATGGACGGGCTTAATCGGAGATTACGCCCACGGTCTCACCACGGAAACAGGGACGTTTCCGTGGGAAAAATCTATCCCGTGAGCTAGATGCAAGTGCTCACGGGAAAGGCCCCTCTTCCCGTGAGCGGGAAAGGCGCCCACGGAAAGGCCTCACACACGGGCAAGAGCCTTCCCGTGTGGGTCCGGGTCACGGGAGACCCCTCCTCCTTTCCCATGAGGCCACGCTCACACGGAAAGAGCACGACGGGGCCGTCGGTGGCCCGTCAGCCTTTCCGTGAGCCCTCCGTCCGAACCCCTCGGGAAAGGCTTTCCGTGAGGCGCCTTTTGTCGTGAGCTTATGCACGCCTCGGGCAAAGGCAACCCTTGGGACCGAGCTGCGCGGAGCAACAAGGCGCCCCGGGGCCGTTGGTACTGAAGTTGTGATGATTTAGGCGATGAACTTGTGAACTTGAACTCTTGAAGTCATTGTGATGGTTGAACACATGGTTGAACTTGTGACTCGTTGGATTTTCTCGTAATATATGTGCTATTTGTGGATTATTGCGCTATATATGTGATATGTATGCAATTTGTGATATATATGTGTTGTAAATGCAATATATAATATGGCAATTATGTAGGGATGAAAACGGATCGGATCGGAGCGGATAATGATTCTCCCGTATCCTAATCCTTTTTTTTCTAATCGATTCGAGCGGATCGGATATTATAGGGATCCGGATGCTAATATGGGTTTTTAGGATGTCGGAAATGGTACGGGTTCGACCGTGTCGGAGCCGAAGCGGACTATTTTAAGTCGGATAATACATGCTTACATGTTATTTTTCTATAATGAGAAAAAATTCATTAACAAGTCCTTATCAATGCACGTCTTCATTTAAAAGAAAAAAATATTCTTAAGCAAAACTTTGCCTTCACTCTTTGCCATCAACTTGTCCTCCTCAATGCTCGTCTTCATTGTTGCTAGACGTTTGTCTCTCCTGTGACACCATTTTTACTTATACGTACATGCATGCAAAGATCAGACCAAAGTGTTGGATCATTCGATCGTTTACCAATAAAATACTCCTTACGCTAGATGTATCAATAGTAGATAGAAAAAGAACACTACAAGACGGAGAGTACAGGACGACTGCATATTAGGCAAATAAGAATCTAGGCAATCACAGGACACCATCCCCGTCGCCTACCAATTAGGCAAATAGACGATTATAGAATTACCATTCTATATATAGCAAAAAAGATACTTAAAATACCTTTGTCATTTGGGTTGTTTAAAATATTCGGATATCCTATTATAAGCATCGGATAATGCATGTTTAATTATCGGATAATCCATATCCGCCGGATTTTGCCAATACCATATCCTACACCGCATCTGCATATAGTCGGATTCGGATTCTCCGCACGAATATTAAAAACACTTCCCATATCCTTAAAATTCGGATTCGAGCGGATCGGTGTGGAGGATTATCCATACCACTTTCATCCCTACAATTATGTGCTGGAACAAAAAAATTTTTTGTCGCGGAGCATATAGGGCCTGCTCACAAGAAATCGACCATAACTTTGCCGTGAGCAGGCCCTATGCTCACGGCAAAAGAGGGAGCCTTTTCCGTGAGCCACGCCGTTAGGGGCTCACGGGAAAGGGCGGCAAAATGCCGTTTAGGTGCCTCTTTCCCATGAGCCCCTAACGGGGTGGCCCACGGGAAGGGGGCTCACGCCGTCACCCCAAACGCCCCCGTTAGGGCCTTCCCCCGTGAGCCGGGGTACACCGGAAATTCTAAGCCGTGAGCCCCACCTCGACTCACGGGAAAGGCCCTTTCCGAACAACTCTTTCCCCCGTCTTGGCTTCTCCGTGAGGAACTCACGGGAAAGCCTTTCCGCGGGGGAAAGGGCCTTCCCCGTGAGCCTCGCGTTCACGGGGAAAGCCTGCGGGCTCCGGTAGTGTGTCCGCAAGACTCGCGGGGATTGCATCATGTGTGACCAATACCCGGAAACCATGGATCACATCTTGCTTGGCTGCCCCTTGAAATCTCATGTTTGGTTTTGGAAATTGATGACACACTTGTGGACTAATCCTTTACTCTAAGTGTGTGACTTAAGAAAGGATTAGGTGGATGACAAGGAGCATGATGATCATGAACATGGACAATGATGGTGGACATGATGGATCGTCAAGCTCGGTGATCGGCTTGAGAGGAACCCGAGAGATCAAGGCAAAGGTATCTTGATAGGGTTTTCCTTTCATTGATCAAGACACGATAGAGCGTGTGATCACATTATAGGATAGGTAGCCGACTATCAAGAGGGGATGCCGCGACAATCCTTTGGTGAAGTGCTTCTAGGTCCAATTGACTTGCATATTGCATTTAGGACATGAGAGCACTAACTTTGATCTTGCCTAACATCTCGACGTGCTAACATTGGTGATAACGTGGTCATCTTGGACGTGTTGGCAACCTACGGCAAGAGGCGAAGCAAGTTTGAAGCAAAGAGCAAAGAAAAAGAAGAAGAAGCGGCTGTCCAGAGCGACGAACGCACGCCCGGTGCGACCGACGGCCTTCACCGGAGCGTCCCGGTCAGTCGCGTCTCGCAGAGAGCCCCCGCAGCGGGTTTTGCCGGACGCGGTGACCGGACCCCGGACCGAAGCTTCGGTGTTGACCGGATCCGCCGATCGGACGCACGAAGGAAGGGTGCGGTATGGGCCCAACCCTTGTCGGTTGTAGACCGGCAGTGGACCGGACTTCGCGACCGACCCGCTGGTGGTTCCGGCCGGTGCGTCCGGCCACCCCGCAGAGAGCAAATTTTTTTGGAGCAACGGCTCCATTTCGAGAGGAGCCATATATATACTTGGTTGGCTGGTTCCTTAGGCTCTCTCTTGCACATTTGAAGCTTCTAACTTGCTAGTGAGCATTTGATACTCCTCTCCACTCATCTCTCCATCCATAACTCGAATTCTTGGTGAGATTGAGAGTAATAGAAGTGCATTGCATCATCGGTTGCATCTAGAGGCACTTCATCCTTGGAGAAGCCGCGGGATTCTTGTTTTCTTGGGAATTTACCCGGTTCCCTAGCGGCTTGGAGCAAGAGGCGGTGTTGAGCTCAAGTGGAGCTTGTTTGAGGCCACACCGGTGGTGATTGTGAGGGGTCGTTCCTTACCCCGCGGGAGATTCGCGAAAAGGAGCACTAGTGGATTGTCGCGGGCTTGTTGGACCCTCTCTTGTGATCGTTTGCTTGAGCGCCCATAGGGATTTTGGCACGGCCATTAAAGCTTAGCAACCGTCAAGTGAGTGTGTCGCCACAACGGGGACTAGCGTGCCGGCAAGCACGTGAACCTCGGTGAAAATCATCGTGTCAACCTTGTTGTGCTCGTTGGAGATTTCTTGTTGATCACGGTGATTGGCTTCCACCTCTACACATCGACGCCGGTATATCGTTCACTACTCCTCGTGTATTTACTTTGATATATCTTGTGTAGCTTTGCTTAGCTTGTTAGCTTGAGTAGTGTGTTAGTTTGCTTAGTCTTGTTAGCTCCTAGTTGTTATCTAGTTAGAATTGCTTGTTCACCTAGGAGTAAACTAGCGACATAGCTTTTGAGTGGATTAGAGACAATAGAATTGACTTGTGGCTTGCATAGAGAGCTTGTTGCATTGCTTAATAGCCGCGCATCTTATTTACTAATCCGGTGCTTAGTGTTGTTGCAAGAATTTTTTAATAGGCTATTCAGCCCCCCCTCTAGCCATTAGGACCTTTCACCCTTCAGTAGGGAAGTTTGGCTCATCGTCCTCACCAAGCTACACTTGCAGGATCTTGTCGTCGCCACTGAAGCTAGAGTCTTCGATTGGTGGAGGCTTAATCGTAAGAGGGTCCCCAAACCTTTTCGCCACGGCTTCGATTCTCTGTTCTTCCTTGTCGGTTGGCTTATCTGGAAGGAGCGCAACGCAAGGACGTTCAATAGGACTTCAACTTCGGCTGTGCAGCTGGCTACTGCCATTCGTGATGAGGCTCTAGCATGGTGCTCGGCTGGGTACAGGCACCTGGGTGTCCTGCTTGCTAGGGGCGGTCTCTACCCCCCTTCGGTAGCAACTAATGCTTGTATATGTAATAAGTTCTTACTTTGCATCCAGTAGTGTAGGGCACCGTTGGTAACTTGTTGTTGCCAGGGGGTTTGTTGGTGGTTTGTCAAAACTCTTTCTACTTAATGAAAAATGCGCCTCGGCGTGGTCTCAAAAAAAAAAAATACAAGATAAGATGAACATATATAAGAGTATGCGTGTATTTACTAGATCATTGTTGGAAGGAAGCGGTTGGATTTTCGATCACACCGTTCGTGTCTGCAAATTGATTAAGCCATACAAGGCCGGCGATTTTGTTGCGAAAAGCAGAAGCGACGAGCGCTTGGAATGGTAACCGTGAGGATAATTAGAAAATGTTCGCATGGATGCCAAGACTGATAGTCTATACGATATGGACATGCATGGAACCTTGCTTTTGGTTCAGCCGCCTGTGTGATTGATCGATGCTGCTCAGCTTGGGAGCTTACCAAGATGACAACAGCAAATCCCGAGGAGAAGAATACGGTTCTTCATCTTATCCACCACTTTCTTTTCACATATCTCTATCTATATCTCTTTTATAAAAAATGTTACTGAGAATAATTATAATAACACAATTTAACCCTACTAGTAAAAATGTTACAATGTGTGGCACTATGTTATATAGCATATAAATGGAGTATGTGTCACAAACCCTTAACCCTGTAATACTATAAATAAATGTTGCATTTCAAGGGTTACAAACATAAATATACATAGGTGACATGGACATCCTACCGGCTTTCGTCCAAGTTGTTAGGCAATCATGCAGCAATTATTAGCCGATTACAATGACCGCTTGATGTCGGACCTGCTATCAACTTTTTAAGCTGGTGAACACAAGACACTCTAGATGGAACGAAATCACGGGAGTCACAAGTCAAGATGGCAACGGGTACGCACCGGTGGGTACTGGCCACCATTCGCATTCGCACCCGCTGGGCAAAACCTTACCCGCACCGCATACCGCAGAACCGCCGACGGTAGAAACTTTGTTCCATACCGACCATGCTGGTATCGGGTTACCCGACGGGTAACCCGCACCGACAATGTAGTCCCGTGGAGTTGGCGTGGCAGGCGGCGCCGGAGGAGGTCGCGTCGTCGCGGACTCGCGCCGTCGCGCCGCCGCTGCTGGGGAAGGGGCGAAGCGGCGAGGTGTAGTTGCGGGCTGGAGTCGAGGTCGGAGGCCGGAGGCCGCGTCGTGTCACGCCGCGGACTCACGCCGCCCGCCGCGCGGGGCCATTGCCGCCGCGGGAGATGGGGGCAAGCGGGCGAGATCTAGGTGAGGGCCGGAGTCGAGGTGCGGTGAGCAGGCCGCAGCCGCCTCCTCGCCGCGCGCAGCCGCGTTACAAGGTGTTTTAAGCTGAAAGAAGAAGCGGCGGCCGGGCTGCTGGGAAAAGAGAAGTGTGGATTAGGGTTTCACTCCACCGACTAAGCCATATATATACTAGAGCTGCAATGGGCCACTTTCATGGGCCGCTATGGGCCAAATTAAGCAGGGTGCCCGCTGCTATTGCGTGGTTTTATACCCGCGGGTATGCGGTATGGGTACTATAGTTCCACACCCGTACCGCCATAGCCGATGGGTAAAGAATCTCGCCCATTAACGCATGTACCGGGTAGAAAACTAGTTCCACACCCGCATTCTTATCGGGTAAAACCCGTCGGGTTAGCGGGTTTCGGGTACCCGTTGACATTTTGAGTCACAAGTACGATGGGACGACAAACTGATACACAAACTATGTAGTGCGTGTGAAATTAAATGGTACTCATTCGTTTTGACTTTTTTTAGTTCATCCATTTTGCTATGTATCTTGACATATTATTATATTTAGATACATAGCAAAATGGATGTACAAAAAAAGTCTAAGTGACTTACAATTTGGAACGGTGAGTAGAATAGTGTAGTTAATGTTATGTTGTTGTACTAACCTATTGCTTATCTTGGCCCTATCACTATATAGTCATCTAGAATTTTATCTTTTGTTTAATAAAAATACTAGTAAAATTTACACAATGATTTTCATGTAATATTGTTTTCTTTGGACAAAACTTGAGTACAAGTCTTTCAACATCAGCTTTATTTTTATCTATCACCATACAAAATTCAACTTAAAAGTCAGCATGCATTTGGAGAATGAACAACCAATAAAAAAAACATAGGTATGCCGTTGTCGGTGTTCTAGAATTCGGGGAGTCCAAAGAACTCGACAAGTGAAAGTGTTGCGTGTTCCCCCGACCGGATGGTCATGTGAGAAGGATGCAAGAGGAAGAGACGTGAGGGTTTATCCTAGTTCAGGCACGGATGCTTTACGTCCAGCAGTGTCTACCTAGCTTGCATTATCTTGCACGTGAGGTGCTCGTAGTAGGGGTTTACAAGCGGGTGAGAGATGAGCCAGAACTCCAAATCTCTAGGATGGATGGAGAAGATGAACATCGCACGGCGTGGTGCGTGGAGTGGGAGAGGTGGAGTAGGAAGGGTCAGTGAGGCTTGACTTGTTTCCCTTTCTTTTTTTTCTTTTTCTTCCGTCCTTGTCCCCTGGGATGGCCCCGTTCATCCCTTTTTATAGTCGAAAGGGAAGACATGGGTTACAATAGGAGACTTGTTTATTGGATAAAGTACATCCGAGGATCGTTCGCCCGAGGATGCGTCGTCCTGTGGTTGCTATCCGGTCAGGACCACCGTCCTTGCTTTCTTGGCCCCGCGGCAACCGTCTGAGGCTCGAGGCGTCCCTCAAAAAAACAGGTACAAAGTGAGTGTTGGGTTCTAACTTTGATTTTCACAAACCTTCGTCCCAAACTTTGAAGATTGCGGGATGTTCGGGTTCGGTAAGAGGAAGTCAAGTATCAAAGGAAGCATCGCAAGGTTAAACCGTAAAAAAAAATAACAAAGTCGGGGAATGTAAGAAACGATTTAGGTTTCAAGCGAAGATGGTGGCGACATCTTCGCTAGAAAGACAAAAGATGAAGGGAACAGTCATGAAAAACAGCGCGAAGACAAGCCAGGAAGATAGGCTGAAGAAGTACATTCCAAAATTCTTGTATTTTTTGTACCACTACGAAGCCAGGGGGCCTATAAATACCCCATGACATCCTTTGTAAACGCTATGTTGAATGGCGCTTTGTAAACCATATCATCATCAATAAAGTGTTGTGTTGAGCAATCACCCAACATCTTGGCGCCCCACCGTTTGTGTGAGCAACGATCTACTCCACGACCTCCAAGGAATCATGGGAAGACCATCCAAGAACAAATCGGCAAGCATTGCCGAAGAAACAACAACAGAAGATGAAGTACCAAGAATAAGCGAAGACAACATCTCCAAAGAAGTCATTCCTCATGAAAGTCAAAGCGAAGAAGCAATTAAGCTACAAGAACTAGAAGAAGAATTGATCAAAAAGCAGAAAGAACTCGAGGCTTGCAAAGACAGAACCAGAGAAAAGACACTGAAACAAAGAATAGAGGAAGTTGAAGCAAAGATAAGAAGATTGAATGAAGAACTAAAAGAAAGCGAAGTCATCATCACAGATGAAACCAAAACAGATCAAGGCAACGAAAAGGCAATAGTCACAATCGACCCAGAATCTCCATTATCAGTAGATCTACAAATGGCAAAATGGCCAAGAGGGTTCAAATTCAACGTCATACCAACCTACGAAGGTTTGACAGATCCAAGACAATTCTTGATGAGCTTCAAAGCAGCTGTCGAGTCAGGAGGAGGAGATGATAAAACATTAGCAAAGGCCCTAATCATGGCAATGAAAGGACCAGCCCAGAAGTGGTACGCTTCGCTCAAGCCAAGATCACTAAAAAGCTGGGAACAGCTGAGAACAACTTTGCTAGTCGACTTCCAGGGCTTCCAGCACACAGGATTAACAAGCGATGACTTGTTTGACATCAAGCAAAACCCAAAAAGAGCCAATTATTCATTATTACAAAGATTCATTCAAATGAAGACTCAAATTCGGATGTATCGAGGGCGAAGTCGTAATCATTGCTACAATTAGAGGCCTCAGAGCGGACAATTGTCTTCGCACTTGAGGAGAGAAAGACCAACAATGAGTTGCTCGGCTATATGAGGAATTTCAAAAGTATGCAAGATCAGACGACGATTTTTGAAAAAAGACCGAAGAAGAGAATGCACAAAGAAACCAAGCGAAGTCAAACAATCAGTTCAAACCACAAAATTTTGAGCGAAGACAATACCAATACCAACCACCACTTCGCATCAATCAAATCAACAATGAGCAAAGCGGAGACAACATTCAGACTCAAAACAACCAGCGAAGCCAATACAATAACAGAAACTTCAACAATAACCAAAGAGGAGGTTTCAATCAAGCAAGATTCGGAGAAAGGAGAATGTTAAAGCCCGAGGAGATGTATTGCATCATTCATGGCAATGGGGCTGGTCATACCTCCAAGATGTGTCCTATGGTAAAGAATAGCATAGAGCAAGTACAACAAGAGAGTAAAATAATGGAGAATCAAAGATCAATAAACTTCTTGTCTCAAGCAAGCACTTCACACAATCAAGCATATTACGACCCAAGTTACAACCAGCAAGTATTACCAGGGACCACCACCAATATACAATTGCCAACCTTTGGCAATAGCTCTCGCCACAATGGGGACCAATGCAAGTACACAACCCGAAGCTTCGGTGGCAAACAACATCCCAAATGTTCAACACAACGGTTCACCAGCCGTGTCAACAGCAAGCAGAGGAAGAATAATGACAATTTGCGGAGGAAACAACATAGAGCATTCAACAAACAACGAAAAGAAGAAACTATTTTTGAAGAGTCAATGCAATCATAATGGAAGGACCTTACAAAAAAATGAGATGGTCACATCAACCAATTATCTTCACAGAACAAGACATGAAACTCAAAGACTATCCGCATATGGATGCCATGGTCATAGAAGCAAACATTGATGGTCGGGGCGTTACAAAAACTCTAGTGGATGGAGGAAGCTCCGCGGAACATTCTCTTCGCATCAACTCTAGATGCAATGCAAATCAAAAAGACAAAACTAGGGAAGGGTAGAATATCCCCTTTGGTTGGCTTCGGCGGCAAAAGAATAAATTCAATTGGAAGAATTGTATTGCCGGTATCTTTCAAGACACAAAACAATGCAAGAAACAGAACAAGTTGGATTTGATGTTGTCGAAATGCACGATCAATACAATGCCATATTCGGAAGAGGGAGCTTAAACATTTTTGAAGTCGTAATCAATTACTCTTACTTATGCATGAAAGTTTCGGCAATCAATGGGCCAATCTCAATCCACGGAAATCGCAGGCGCGAAGCAAGAAATATAGAGAAAGATTCAACTCGGCACAAAAGAATGTGTTGGCAATCGAAGAAATCGAAGATGAAGAAAAGGAAGCGAGAAAATGCGAAGTCACGAAAAAAGCAAAGACTTGCTCTAAGGCGTAAAACAAAAGAAGTTTTGCTAAATCCAATGGTATCGGACAAAAAGTTATCATAGGAGCAAATCTAGCAAAAGAAGAAGAAGAACAATTGATAAATTTCTTGAGAAGCAACCAAGATGTCTTCGCATGGTCGGCAAAAAGACTTAGAAGGAGTCAGCAGGGGATATCATTGAGCATCGAGTAAACATTGATCCCGCATACAAGCCAAAGAAACAAAAACTAAGGAAGATTTCGAAGACGAGAACAATAGCCGAAAATTTGAAGTACAAAAGATTGCTTTCACGCCTTAAAGGTCATAAGAGAAGTCCAATTCACAACTTGGTGGCCAACATTGTGATGGTGAAGAAAAAGCAACGGAAAGTGGAGGATGTGTATAGATTTTACAGATCTTAACAAGGCTTGCCCTAAAGACAACTTCCCTCTACCAAGAATCGACACACTAGTTGACCAAGCGGTAGGGGGCGAAATGTTAAGTTTCCTTGATTGCTTCTCGGGATACCATCAAATCTACATGAAAAAAGAAGATGAAGAAAAGACAAGTTTTATCACACCATTTGGCACTTACCGCTTCCAAAGAATGGCGAGGGGCTTCGCAATGCCGGGTCAAGCTTCATCGAGAATGACCCGGTAGCACTCAAAGATCAAATTGAGAGACATTTGGCATATGTTGATGACATAATAGTAAAATGCAAGAAACGCGAAGACCACATAAAGGACTGAAGCAATCGTTTGAGAACTTGAGAAAATCAAACCTCAAGCTCAATCCCGAGAAATGTACCTTCTGAGTACAAAAGGCAAAATTCACCGGATGCATAGTTTCAAAGAAAAGGCATCGACCCAAATCAGGAGAAGATAAAAAAGCAAGTAATGGAAGCGAAGTTCCAAAAGAACATCAAAGACATCCAAAAGCTAACGGGAAGATTGGCTTATTTGAACAAATTCATAGCGAAGTCAGAGAAAAAGCTTCCCAATATTTCAAGCACTGAAAGGAGCGAAGACAAACTTCGCATGGGGAGAAGAGCAACAAAAAGCCTTTGAAGAAATAAAAAGTATCTCTCCAATCCTTCAACATTGACAACACCAAATGTTGATCAAGAATTGCTCCTTTACATCTCAAAGATCCGAGAAGCCGTGAGTGCAGTTCTAGTTCAAGAAAAAGAAAAAGACCACGCAAAGAAGCAAGAACCAATCTACTTTGTCTCCGAAGCCCTTTCTGGGTCAAAGATGTATTATTCAGAGATAGAGAAAATAGCATACAGCATACTCATGGCAACAAGAAAAATTGAAGCACTACTTCTTGGCACACAAAGTGAGAATACCAACAAATCAACCCCTCAAAGATGTCCTCCAAAGTCATAAATCTTCAGGAAGACTTGGCAAGTGGGCATCAATAAAGTCTCAAGTATTGGCAGATTTCATCTCAGATTGGACACCAGCAACAAATCACGAAGATCAAAAAGACCATCAAGAATGGACTTTATCTTGTCAAGAATGGACAATGAACTGTGATGGAGCATGGGGCTCAGGTTGGGAGTAGCGGCAATAATCACTTAAGCCATCCGGTGTCAAGATGAAATATGTAACAAGACCCGAATTTCGATGCACAAACAACATCACGGAGTATGAAGCAAGATATCTGGGCTTCGCAAGGCAAGAGCAATGGGAGTGCAAAAATATTGATCAACCCGACTCACAAGTTGTAGCGAGGACACATTGAGATCAAAGAAAGACATTTTGAAGACATTTTGAACTAGCAAAATATTTGCAAAGCATCGGGGATCAAGAAAGACATTTTGAAGGTTTCACGATGCGAAGCATTTCAAGAACAAACAACGAGGAAGCAGATGAAATCCAAAAGCAAAGCGCCCAAAAAGTAAAGTTGCCACGGATGTGTTCTATCAAAGTACTTCGGAATCTTGATAAAAGCAAAAATTGAAGAACCAAAGCATATTCATATCATTGAAAGCGAAGATTGGAGATCATCAATAATAGCTTTCTTAAGAGGATTTTATGAACCGAAAGCGAAGTTGAAGAAATAAGAATGAAGCACAAAACAAGAAATTACAAGCTCATCGACAATCAACTATTCAAGGATGGCATTTGTGAACCATTACTCAAATGCATTTCAAGCGAAGAAGGAAAGGAATTACTTCAAGAAATACATAGCGGGTATGTGGGAATCAATCGGGCCCAAGAGCCATAGCGGGAAAAGCATTCGAGACAAGGGTTCTATTGGCCCTTGACCCAAAAGGATAGCAAAGGAAATAGTCAAAACTTGCCACAAGCTGTCAAATTTCAGCAAGCAAGTCAAATGCCCCAGCAAACCCAATTCAGCATATAGAACCAACTTGGCCACTTGCAAGATGGGGAATAGACATAATTGGAAAGCTCCCTCCGGCTCAAGGCAACTATCAATATGCAATCATTGCGGTTGAATACTTTACAAAATGGATAGAAGCGAAACCAATCACAAACATGTCATCAACAACAATGAAGAAGTTTCTTTAGCAAAACATAATCCGGCAGATTTGAGTCCCACTACTACATAAGCGATTTTAGGTGGCGGTCTTTTTTTATTAATGGTGGCGGTTAAAAACCGCCACCGATGGAAGGTCACCGAAAATTGCTGGTGGCGGTTCCAAATGCCCGCCATGGTTAATCTGTTAAAAAATAAAAAAAAAAAACACGAAAAAGCCCGGATCCAGGGCCCAAGCGGGCCAAGACGGGCTAAGATCTGGCCACTGCCGGCCGGGATCTGCCGGGGGCCTCAGCGCGGGGAGCGGCTTCAGGATCCCGGCGGGATCCGCCGGGGAGCCACGCGCCCGCCGGGAAGCTGCTTTCGCGCCCGACCGGATCGCCGGTGGAGCCATGTGCCGCGGGAGGCCGGTGGCTGGGATCCGACGCCGGGATCCGCCCGCCCACCAAGGCGCTCCCCGGCGCCCGCGCCATCTCGGCAGCGCTCGGCCCAGCAGCGCGCCGCCGCTTGGTCCCCCGTCGTCCCACCGTAGCGCTCCGGCCTCCTCTCTCCGTTTTGACCGCCGCCGCCGGGAAGAAGAAGGGCCTTGCCGTGCGGCCATAGGAGCTGGGGCTTGGGGATGGGGAGGGCCTCTCCGCTTGGCCGTCGGGAAGGGGAGGGCCGGGGAAGGGGCGCTCGGGATCTCGAGTGGGGGGAGAGAGAGAGGAGTGTCGGGCATGGGAGATGGAGAAAGTGAGGGGTGGGTGAAAAAAACCCTAACACTTGTTTATATATGAGACACGAGTTTGGGCCTCGATTTTCCATGGCGGGCAAATTAAAAAAAACCATGGCGGCAAATATATTTACCGTGGCGGTTTTAAAACCGTGGCGGTTTTAAAACCGCCACGGTTAACTAAAAACCCGCCACGGTAAATCAACCTATTTTTCGTGGCGGTTTTCAAATGCCCGCCATGGAAAATAAAAATTCGACCACCTTGCAAAATCAATCCCGTAGTAGTGTACCAAGACACATAACTTTGTACAATGGAACTCAATTCGATAGCGAAGACTTCAGAAGTTATTGTGAAAGTTTGGGAATCCAACTTTGCTTCCCACAATCAAATGGAGCCGTTGAAAGAGCAAATAGCATAATATGTGTGGGAATATCAAAAAATCTAGTAGGACTTCCAAAAGGAAAATGGGGAAGAATTACCAAGGATTGTTTGGAGCCACAATACAACCACCACAAGATCAACAAAGTTTACACCTTTCAAAAGGCTGTTATATGGAGATGAAGCAATGACTCTGAAGAAATCGGTTCGAAGGTCCAAGAACAAATGTTCAAAAGAACAAGCGAAGAAGATCAAGAAACAAACAAGGATTTGCTCGAAGAAGAAAAGAAACCAAGCCGTGCTCAACTTGAGAAAATATCAAGAAGAAACAAGTGAGTGGTATAATAAGAAAGTAGTAAAAGAGAACTACAAACGGGGAGACCTCGTGCTCAAGAGGAAAAGAAATGAAGATACGGTTGGAAAATTCTAGCAAAAGTGGGAAGGGCCCTTCGTCATAACCAAGTCAAACAAGCAAGGCTCATACCACCTCGAGAACCTCAAAAGAGAAGAACTAAGTCATACATGGAACATCGAGATCTTCGCAAGTACTATCCATAGGTTTTTTTTCTTTTCCAAAAATTTTGTAAATATGCAAGATAGATTCAATTTCTTAGAAAGCATTTTATGAATTCAATCAAGAGCTGCACTCTTTTTTCCACTCGGGGAAACCCTTCGTAGGGTGAGTGGTTTTTAACGAGGCGAACTCTATTATAAAGTTCTCATATCAAATATAAATGAGAAAGTAGTTTCCCCAACTTGTACATTCTTTCTTGTTCTTCAATTCTTCCAAAGCGAAAAGCAAAAATGCTTTAGCATCGGCTAGGATTTTTCACAGAACAAACAACAAGTAGGTATAATTTAAGCACAAAACTAAAATTATTACCTACACAAATTCTCTAAGGAGAAAATTTTGACTTCAAATCGAAGTCTTTGCTCCTATTTAAAAAAAAAAGAAGGGGGCGACGTTTTTAAATTTCTCTAAGGAGAAAATTTTGACTTCAAATCGAAGTCTTTGCTCCTACTTCCAAAAAAGAAGGGGACGGCGTTTTTCAAATTTCTCTAGGGAGAAAATTTTGACTTCAAATCGAAGTCTTCGCTCCTACTCGCCAAAAAAAAGAAGGGGCGGCGTTTTCAAATTTCTCTAAGGAGAAAATTTTGACTTCAAATCGAAGTCTTCGCTCCTACTTCATAAAAAAAAGAAGGGGACAACGTTTTCAAATTTCTCTAAGGAGAAAATTTTGACTTCAAATCGAAGTTTTCGCTCCTACTTCAAAAAAAGAAGGGGCGGCGTTTTCAAAATCTCCCTAAGGAGAAATTTTTTTACAAAACCTTTAACTTTGTTACAAAATTTCTTCGATTACAAAAGATGTAAATACTTATTCATATATACATGCAACACAAATATACAAACTTTTTTACAAAAATATAGCCAGTCAAAAATTCTTGAGAGGCAACGCTAGTGGTCGCCTCACTCAAAATATCTTCAACAACCGTTGATTATTTTATCAACCGTGTCTTGAAAGTTTTCCCCAAAATAAAGCTTGGAGACGCGCACTTGAGCATGACGACCGAAACAAAATACGAGAACTAAGCACAAGCACAAATAAGACACAAGAAAAAACTTGACTAAACAAGCGATTACTGTCCAACGGTACTAAAGTCGACAACCCTAGGCATCCTATAAGAAGACTTCGTATTATATTTCCCAAGGCATTTATTCATAAAAACACCAACGTCAACACTACCAGAAGCCTCGCAACATTCCAAAAACTCCGAAGTCTCAAAGACAAAGTTATCCTTCGCAATCATGAGAGTCAAAACGGTATCATATCCTGCGTAGGCTTCGCTTGAGGAACCTGCGAGGATATTCCAAAGTCAAAATTTCGCAAAAATAATCATAAACGCGCCAATCTATCTTGGCGTTAGAAATAAACTTTCGTAGCAATAAGATGCGAGTCTCAACAAGTCTAGATAAAACATAAACTTAACAAATTTACAACATTTCTCGCCAACATGTTTTCTATCTCCTCCCAAAACACTCAAAATAAAAATCAATCCATAGAGCTAGCCCCTTTGCTCACTAACATCATTTCAGTTCTTTTCCTCTTCCTCTCGGGCTCTCCTTTCTTCCTCTTCCTTCAACTTCTTTAGGGCCTCTTCTTCTGTAAAATATCAAGTTCAATCATTTAAAAAGCTAAGTCGGCTAGTAAAAAGAAATCAGATCACAAAAATTCGAAAAACAAGAATAAACCGGTTAATACCTTTTTCAACTTCTCTTTAACTTTCTCGAGGCGGTGTTCACGGTCACACTTGCACCAATATTCTTCAAAGAATTTTTTTGCGAGAGAATATGAGTCGAGTAGAAATCTTGTTGATTGCATCACCGGGAAATTTGAAAGAAGACTTCGGCCGAAAGTATCATACAACGGATCATTGGCCTCTTTCATAAGATGTAGCAATGCACGAGTTGAGTACATAACACTTGAATTAGAAGCTGCTTGGATAACAACACCAAGATCCTCGTATTGCCTACATAACCAAGCGAAAAAGGATCATATTCTCCAAGCTCCCAACTAGGATCTTGAGGAGTAGCACCCCACTTCTCATAGGCACTCTTGCACAACTCCCATGTCTGTTGAACCTTCACAGCATAAGCTCATCAGTCTCAGTCTTTTCTCTTTTCCAAAAAAGCTTTCTCCCTCCTAAGAGTATCTATGGTAGATTTTGCCAAGGCAAGCTCATTATCCTTTTCCTTGATAATATCGAAGCACCATGATATAGCGATCAAGGGCATGCAGTCATCCATAGCCTTTCCTCTTTCTACCTCCTTAGCATAAGTTGAGACTTCAAAGATTCAATCTCGGATAAAAGGGACTTCTCATGAAGTGCAAAGGCGTGGCGCTATCTTCAAGAGATTTTTTCTAAGTCCACGCTGAACAAGCACACCCTATAGAAAGACAAAAAAATCAAACAGAAGCGAAGTATAAACAATTAACCGGCAAAAAGAAAACAAAAAAAAACATACCTTGTACATTAAGTTCAAGCCAGCATCAGCAAGCTCTAGAGGGTTCTTCTTCGCCAATTCTCCCTCGGCATCGGGGAATAGAAAAAGCATCATCGATGCACTTTGACAATTGCTTCTCGGGCTTCTTAGGTAACACTTTCGAAGTTTGTCTATCCCCACTCCAACAAACTAGTAAGAATCTAAATTAACTCCGCTTTCCACACAAAACTTTAAAGTATTTTCCAAAGATTTTGAAACATCTTCGGAAGAAAGACCTTGAGTATCGGCTGACCACTGCGGAGTCGGATGATCTTCAATAACATTCCTCATAGAACCGATATCAACAATCTTCTCTTTAGATGAAGTTGAAGCATCATGAAAAAATTGATTTGAACAAACAAAGGACAAGAAAACATAAAATAAAAAAATGTATAAGAAAATAAAGAATTATCCTCTAAATCTCAACAATAAAGCAAATTCAAAATAAGAAAACTTACAAATTTTTCACTTTCCTTCAAAGGGCAAGGAATTTTCTTCTAGGCTTCAACATTCACAATTGATTCGGACAAGCGACTTATTTGATCGACTCGACTTCTTCATCCACTACATCATCAAAGTCATCAAAAGAAAATTTAGCGGTTTCGGTACCCTTCGATGAAGCTTCTCCTTCATAACTTTAATTGCCTTTTGACCTCTTTCTATCAAAGTTTTTTTTCTGAGAGAGAGAAAAAAACAACATCAAAATAAAGCAAGTTTCAAAGAATAACAGAATCACAACAGTATAAAATTTAAGAAAGCAAAGAATTCATACTCGCGACATCCTCCTTTGACACATCGGCTGACCTTCGGCATTAACCTCGAGATACCTTCACGAGGTTCTCAAACGGACTCCTGAACAACCGCGCGCAGCCTCAACTTCTTCATTAACGATTCTCTCAAGAACCCTTTGTTTTAGGAACCGAGGAGGGATTTTACGGATGCACTAACAAGCGACTCATATGAATATTTCTAGCTAACTTCTTGACTCAAGAGAAGCATGTTCATCACATAAAGCGAAGTTGACAAATTTAATTCCGTTGAAAGAATAGGACTTGAATGCCTAAACCTAGGAGAGGAAGGAGTTGCAAAGTACCGGTTGGAGAAGACTCTCGATTATGGCATCACCATCACCACAATCACCACGAAGTACCAAGATTACGCAAAGGACCAAAATTTTGTAAATAGTGCGCAAGAGGAGTAAGTAATGCCGGTGTAAACCCAATAGAAGCAAAAGTCTTGCAAATCTTTCTCACCTCTAAGTCTTGAGCAGAAATCCCAGCAATTGAACCATCAATTTCACTATTAGAAAGATCCAGATTGTCAAGCAAATCTACCGTCACCATTTTAGCCTTCTTCTTCTGAGGCTTAGTAACCACGGCCTTCGCTGGGGTCTTCGCCGAAGAAGTCGACTTCGCTATGTCACTCCTCTTTTTCTTCTGATTTTTATCAGCATCCTTTTTATCTTTCACACGAGCATAAGCAAGAGGTGGGCCGAACTTTGTAAGTAATCTTAACAAGGTGGAAAATCCTATTCAACCTCACGTAGTCTTTGCCAATGATTTCGTCCATGAATTTCCTCTCTGTATGAAGAACCTTACCAAGCAGGTCAACAGCTTTACTCTCTAAAGCTGCAACAAATTCCTCATCATCATCATATTTTAGTAGGTCTAATAGTATCTCAATGCGGAAAAGTATAGTCTCTTTCCCTAATTTTCTTGGTATGATACCTAGGAAAATCCCACCCAAGTCGAAGCGGCCAAACCCAAGAAACAATATATTCTTCAACGAGATCTCGGGTGGATTTGTTGAACAACAACTTTTCTAAAAGCTTTAAGACACTTTCGGAATAACTTTGAGACTTGGAAAACTTTGGCTTGCATTCAAAACGCTCCCTATGCATACGCGGCTTGAGGAGGGTAACTCTTAACAACACCCTTCCTACCAAGCTTCTCCTCAACCATGGGAACCTTGTGGTAAAACCAATAATTATACCAACCATCGGTCCATTTATTCTTTGACGCGGGGAGAAATTTGTATCGACCTCGGCGGTTTTAAAACTACATCATCAAAATACAATTGCACTTTACGTTGCTCAATTGTTACGCTTTGGAATTGAGTATGCAACTTCGTGCAAGGCACGACGAGAAAGTATCTATGTCGGCTTGACATTTTGATTTACCACGGCCCAAATGGCCCGACAATTTCACTATAGCATTGGGAGTTAAATGATGCATTTCAATATGTACCGCTTGAAAATTTCTTCAAGAAAGTTCTGCGGAGGCATTGAAGCCCGCGGTGAAAAGATCCTAAAAAGCGATGCATTAAATGCGCCTTCGGTTTTGAGTCTTCTCATTTGGCTCGGCGGCTTTATCTTGACCTTCTCTCAAAATCCCATCTTTTACCATCTTCTTGAAAATGCATCTGTCATCTTGCTATGACCAAAATTAAGAGAGATCCGATCATGCGGAAGTAACTTCGGACTCGGAAGCGAAACATCGCTAAGACCATCCTTAGAATTTTCATTCTCTTGATTTTGAGATTTGAGACTATTCTATCTCTTCTTCTTGAGACCCAACAACGCCTTCGTTAACTTCTACCATCACGGAAAAAAAGAGAGCGTTAATACAAATACGCAAGTATAAGAACTAAGTCACAAAACAACTTCGGCGCAAGACTTACTTCGGAAAAACAAAGGAACAAACTTCGATTTAGTCAAAAGAACTTTCAAAGAGAACGACTTCGCCAATTCGACTTGGCGTCACGGGGAAAAAAATTCAAAAGGTGACCCCTCTTCGAAAAGATGAAGAAAACATGGGGGTGCTCCGCTATTTATAGACCACCGGTCAAGCGGTCAAACTAGCCGTTGAAAAAAAAAATCAATCAAATCAAAATCAACAAACCTAGCGAAGATACTCACGAAGTCAAAATCAAACTTTAAAGTCCAACTTCAAAGTGCGGACGGCGTTTTGGTTGAAACAAAGTTTTAAGAAAAACTTAAGTTCGTGGGTTTCATGCCTTTGAAGTCGGCCTTCGCCCCGAGGGCTTTGTTAGGTTCTAACTTTGATTTTCACAAACCTTCGTCCCAAACTTTGAAGATTGCGGGATGTTCGGGTTGAGTAAGAGGAAGTCAAGTATCAAAGGAAGCTTCGCAAGGTTCGGCTTTGTAGGAAAAAATAACAAAGTCGGGGAATGTAAGAACACCGATTCAGGTTTCAAGCAAAGATGGTGGCGACGGTGTTTCGCTAGAAAGACAAAAGATGAAGGGAACAATCATGAAAAAACGGCGCAAAGACAAGGAATATGGCCGCCGGGAAGATAGGCTGAAGAAGTACATTCCAAAATTCCTGTATTTTTTGTACCACTACGAAGCCAGGGGGCCTATAAATACCCCCGACATCCTTTGTAAACGCTATGTTGAATGGCCGCTTTGTAAACCATATCATCATCAATAATGTGTTGTGTTGAGCAATCACCCAACAATGTGAGACATCGGTCCCCAGTCGCCGTTGCTTGCTTGCTCTAAGACCTGAAATGTGAGTCTTGATGGGACCCCACGGTGCCATCCCATCCGCTTAGCAAAGACATAGGTCGTGATGATGAAAAATTGCGTAGGACTAGCGTACTTCTAGCATGCTCGTTTAGATGCGCGGTCGGTAAAACCCGGACCTCTCCAATTGGCGGTGTTAGGGTTAGAAGGCGAGTCGGCGACGGATTATTTGGTTGTTGATGGTAGTTATTGTCAACTTTTTACCATCAATTTCTACATGAAATGATACAAAAGGAAACACAAACACTAGATATAGGATTTGATTACGACAAGTTCCAAGAGTTTGGTGTTTTCATTTGTTGTCTTGCAGGTTTTCATAGGTTTTCACTGAATAAAAGTATATTATATGATGGATTAGAGTGCACCATTAAGAAGAGCTCGTCGAGGCGATTGAAACGGATATATTACTTGCCACATTTGGAGTCGAGTCAAAAGATATCGGACCCGCGGGGGCGGGGGTCTAGTATTTTGGCCATAACTCACTCATACGAACTCCGTTTTTCGATTGTGAGTACTCTATGGAAAGCTTACGCAGAGGCCCACGCACTCGTGAAATCCTGGGCCCAAATGTCATAGGCTGGTGCCGTCCGGCACCACCATGGTGCCACCCGGCACGTTCCGGAGGGATCTCGGGCCCAACTTCTGGAAGCTTCCTCCACCCACCTATGATAACCCTAGAATTCATACTAGCTGTCGATTTAAGTCGATTTTTGGTCGGTTTGATCCAAGGGCTCAGATTCATCACTCAGGACTACAAATACAGGGGCAGGCCTCCCCCTGAAACTCTAATTCATTAGCTATCTCATCTCATTGATTAAAGAGGGGTCCCAATTTGAGGGACTCTCTCTCTACAATGTAGATCTAGGACTAGACTTTCCAATGTAACAAATTAGATCCGGTTGAGAGTTAGGGGAAGAGAGCGTGCTGCAGTTACGGAGAGTCTTGAGTTTTGGTATGTATTTATATCTTTACTTTACAAGACTTATGCTTTAATATATTATTCTTCTCTATTTACTTTTATGACTTTCATATATATGTTTAGAGTAGTCTTTATTCATTTGCATAGGATATTTGCTCGTCTTGATTTGCTCTAGTTATTAGCTATAGATAGAGTAGTAAGCTATAGTATAGAAATGGTGTTTAGACTATAGGTTACCCGATGTTGCGCTCAATCCTACGGTTAGTTGTGGTAGCCGGGGGGGTGATGACTCTGTAAGGCCTTTGCAAGCCACCACATTAGGGTTGATGTTCGTAGAGCTTTTGGCGGCCTTCCCCAACTACTTCTTCCCAGTCTTTCTTGAGAGTTGGAAAGATCTTTGTTGCTCCAAAGTGCTTGTGTATGATTGCTATATCTATCCATATTTAGTTATCTTAGAACCAAAGTAATGTAGAAGTATTTAGGAACCTTGATCTCTCAGTTGACCTCTTGATTAGCTTAGTTACTCTTTTATAATATTAGGTATGTTATTATTTTATGCTTTGTTATTCACTTATCATTTATCACTTACCCCTCTTTAGTCTAGTTGGTTTGCTAAGTTAGTAGATACATGATTATGAGTTATTAGAATTCTTTACCATTAGCTTCCCCCTGTGGATATGATACCCTAGAATACTCCCATAGGTAAAAGCTACATTGATGTTTTGTGTAAACTGCGAGAATCTTCTTACTCTTATAGCACTAAACAAACATCAACACCGGTGCGTCGAGGCACAATAAATGCTCTGCCGCTTATCCAAAGGCTGGTGCCGCGGGCAAGGGTCCGCCCGAGCACCTTTTTTTCCTTCGTTTGGAAGAAAAAAGCGTGGGTCGGGGCGCCGCTTTGCCCGGATCTTGGACATGACCAAATCCGGAGGCTCGGTCAAAGTGGTGACTTCGCCCGAGGCTCTTCCCGTCTTGGGGTCCCCTTCCCCGCGGCCCAAAGGGGATTTGAGTGGCCCGACTTAATGACGTTTTCCTAGAGGGTAGATTCCTAGACAACGCCTAAGCTATCTTCTTTGGGGAGGACTATGCTCGATTAGGGTGCCTAATCCGGTACGAATAATTAAGGGTACCGACAGTCACCACAAATGGTGATTATGGTCTTCGCACATTCGTCCCTTAATCACTCATGCATTTGTAGGTTGTAGGTACTAGGCGTGTGTCGGTAGCAGGGTGTCCGCGGCTGGTGCGATGCCTAGGCGAGGCAACTACAGCCTAGTCAGGCAAAGCCCGTGCGCTAGCGCATGACGAAAAAGGTGGCAACCCGTGCTTCAGGTGCCCACGGCGGCTGGCAGGTGACCAGATCCGCTCTCTAGTGGCTAGCAGCAGCCAGAGTGCCAGTTGTGGTGATTGGGTGGAGTCACGTGCAGCCTGCGCCTCATGGCCGATTATGTCCTATTGGGGGCCGATCAGCGCCTAGTGCTCGCACCTTCCGGCATCGCCTAGTAACAGCAATGGCCACCCGGGGAACTGGCTAGGATTCGTGTCAACACGTGCCTATTCATCAACGGCCAGGGTGGTTGCTACAGTGGTCTATCAGGCCTTCTCATCCATGCCTGCAAGAGCGTCCTGTTGGGCTTCGTGGTCTGTGCCCCCTACAAATGTCGTTGGTTGCACATCTTTTCTCTCAAAGCTCCCACATGGTTGGCGTGATGTCGACCATGCATGCTCGCAACTAGCGGTTGCACCACGCACCACGTGTTGTCCGTTTGCATTCACTCACATCTTTATCATCATGTTTTTAGCGCTAGCTTTTACATAAAAATTGCACCAAACTTTGTGAACATGGCTTTATACTAACGTATTGCACAAGTTTTAGTGATTTACAAATTGTAGGAGGGCATGGGTGCAAATGATTAGAATTCTTAAAAGGAACAAAGCGTAAATACCATCTTCCGCAACCAAAAAGGAGAGTCACTTCAACATTGTGCAAAACGACCTTGGGACAAGTAATAATGCTCACAAGAGATGACCCTGAAGATGGGCTCGATTGGGCCCAACCCTGGTGCAACCGCGTCCCCACTGGTTTCGATCAGCCTAGGGTTTGGTCGGTTGATGCTTATAGCCTTCCCCAACAACGTTGTGGAGGTTTTGCCTAGGTTCAATGTACATAAGAGGTGTTTTGATGCTTCCAATGTGGGGAGAGGATATTCCATGGACATTCCCTCCTTTCTCCCTATATATTGAGGCTTTCTCCCTATCATTTGAACAATATTCCAAGGGAAGTGGACCACACTTGATAAAGAGCACAACTCCAAAGGGGCTATGCCCTATTAGCTATCTAGAGTTGGAAAGTGACATGTGTGGGAGAGTTCGGGTAAGTGTTGGGCTTCTCGATGTCTTCCCAAAGCTTGTACCTTTAAGAACACATGCTTGGCTCGTTAGCGGGATCTTAGCTAAGTAAGTGTCCGTGGTTCTTATGATCTTTTATGTCTTTTCTCAAGTTGAGCTTTACCTATGCTTGTTTGCGGGTTAGATTTGTCCATCCCGTGATGAATGCTATAGTAGATGGTCCCTAACAAACTTTGGCACTGTATGACACTAGATTAATAGTTGATAACATAGATGTGGTGTCTACGTTAGAGGCTACCTTGGTTTGCCTCGTTCCCCATGGTTGAGGGCTAGGCGGCAGGTGGTGATAGCTTTATCTGCCCCTTGCAATTCCCCACATTCGGGTATGGCGTAGAGGCTATAGGTTGGCATCGTTTGGCACACTATGTAATCTCCAATGCCCGAAGTTAGCAAGTAGAAGTACAGTTCCGCTATCATTAAGACCCAATAGGAGTCCTTCTCTACCCGTTCCAACTCTACTCTTGTGTTGTCCTTGGATGAGCTAGCTAGATGAAACTACCTTTGTTCCGAGTGTGAAATACAATACCACGAATATTTACGGATGATGGCTATATTAACGGTAATTGTGTGCGCTTGCGAATTCTTCAATACAGAAGGTGAAACATGCTTGTGTTCTAGCGTGTGTGTGTGTGTGTGTGTCTTCCATGCATGAAAAATGGCTCCTCCACTAGATGTTTGGTACAGTTGCCTGCCGAAGTTGCTATCGGAGCTCGAGTTGAAGCCGTGCCAAAGTTTTTGTGCTAGAAGCCCTGAGTTCAAGTAAAGTCGACAAATTTTTATGTTTCTGTCTCAACATTTCTGATTTTGCATCAATTGTTATTAGCACCTCGACCTTGCAAGGAACACCTAGGTTTTTATCATTCATGTAATATGAACCACCTAAATCTCGTAGCAACCCATTGAAATTTCGCTACTTCCTCCATTTCAAATTGTAAGTCATGCTATTTTTTTTTTTTGTAGTACACAACTTTTATTACACAAATAGATAGATCCATATAATGTCTAGATACGTATATAGTTAAAGCACTATGCATTTATAAAAGAAGGACGATTGGCAATTTGAAAGCGTAAACAATTAAAACATACCGATGAATTACGCCCATTGAAGCGACACAAACTTGGGAGCAAGCAAATGGAAATGCGCCCTACACACAAAAAAATGTCACTCCACATAGGAGCAATGCGATCACTATGCCACCTGTCCAAGAGATTGAAACTACGACCATTGATTGAACGCCACCAATAGAAACTTTAGAATGGGAGCAAGCAAATGGAAATGGTGCATGCGATTCTAAGTATTCCTTAATCATTGTCGTCCATCTTGCAAAATTGGAATGAAAATCAATCACGCCCCCATACGGGAAATTAATGGCGTACGAGCCTGCCATACCGTGGCGGCCGTACGAACCCGGCCTGTGATTCTGACGCGTGGCTGGCTTCCAAATCGAGTGCTCACGCGTGCTTCCTGGCCCGCTCCAATCACAAGCCGCCACGTACGGGGGTCGTATGGCCGCATCCGTACGGCAGGGCTGTACCAAATCTTCCTCACCCCCACCCCAACCGTGTGTGCCATGCATGAGCAAAAAGGAAATTACCCAATCAATCAAATAATATATTCACCCGTGCCTTCCTAAACCCTGGCTACCATCGCCCGCACACGTCTTGGTTACCCCGGCGGCTAATACCACGTTCACGCGGCCAGTCATGCGCCACGAAGTGAAAGCGCCCTTGCCTCCTCATCCCTCCCTCGCCCACGCGTACGTCGTGCCACCTTGGCCAGCGCCCGATGGACGCCCTCGGTCCTCCGCTTGTCGCCGGCGCCATCACCGATCCCAAGTCACCCTCGTCCGACAGGCCCCCGTTCTCGCCGGTCCGATCCACGCCGGGCTCCGCCGCCTGCAGCCGTCGACCGTGCCTCCATTCACTTCCATGCAAGAATGGCCGACCTGACCTTCGCGCCTCACGTCTTATGATCGAGTCTCTTGGCATCTTACTGGGATGGGGACTTGTGTTGATTCAGGATTTGGCACCTGACAGGTCACGCAAGTCCGCATCAGCCGCTGCCGATGCGCCCATCTGCGCGAGACGAGATCCCCGACCCCTAGTCGGACTCGGATGAGATATCCCTGGCCGCTCGGCCGGCCACGCGAGCTCTCCGGACGCGCGAGCCTTTGGCCGCCGGCTCGCGTGGGACCCCTGTTCGCCTACCGCACTAGTCCGACGCGTCGAGTACCGCCCGGCCGGCCGCGCGTCCCCCAGGCCGTCCGCGGTCATGGCTGCCTACCGTGTCAGCCTGTCAGGTATGCAGCGCAGAGGCGCAGAGCCACATCTGGAGCGGTCATTTGGTCCTATGTCGGCCTTGATTTGTTTTCTAGTATATTTTCGTCTTCTTCATTTGTTTATCGATTTTTTTCTTCTTTTAATCCTATGTCAGTTAGGGAGCCCCGTATAAATTGGTGCAAAAACCTTCAAATTACAGCCACAAGGATAAAATTCCAAAGCTAGAAAATTATGGTAAATCACCATTGAAATATGGGCATCATAAAAATTAAAAAGAACAAATTCATATCTATATTTCATATTTGTGCATGAGAAAGCAATTTTTAGTTTAGTTGGCAACGCGTGGGGTTAATTACCTACTTGTTTATTAGTTTATGAGCATCTTAATAAAGGGTAGCATATCGTGTGCAATTGTGATTCGTGTGCAATGTTTGCAACTTCCAACCACAATCACTAGATCTTGATCTGATGGCTAGTTTGAGAGGTGAGAAACTTTAACACTTAAACTCCCGCCATTACTTTTTGCTAACAAAAAGACCTCTAATCCCAGGCTGATGACGTCCGTTTGCCGCGCCGTCTCCACACGCCCCTAATCCTAGGTTGATCGGAGCCGCCCTTGGACGCGCCGAACGCGCTCGCTCGTCCAGCCGTGGGTTGCGCAGGGTGCATGCCGAGACGGCTGCCATCCTCAGGTTCCAGGTTCGATCCCCCTCCGCGTCATCTCTCATCTCCTCTATGGTTACGTAGTTTCTACTCATTTCTGAAACTCTAATTTCTCCTACCAACAAATTGACTGCATTACGATGCTTATCTAGGAATTATTGAATCTGTACGTGCTATAATTAACGCACGATTGATGTCGCTACCTTTTTGCTTGGCCGTAGCGTCCCAATCCAAGGGCGGCTCCGATCGGTCCTGAGGCCTGGCGGCGCTCGTTCCTGGGACGATCGGTCCTGGCGGCGGCGTTTTTCTTTTACGGAGCAGGAAAACGTCAGAACGGAGCATGTGAAGACGGCGCGGCAAACGGAC
The DNA here is from genome assembly GCA_015847255.1 of Hyparrhenia diplandra. Taxonomy (NCBI): domain Eukaryota; kingdom Viridiplantae; phylum Streptophyta; class Magnoliopsida; order Poales; family Poaceae; genus Hyparrhenia; species Hyparrhenia diplandra. Next base: position 149,082 of record JADLZK010011678.1, read on the forward strand.
GTCATCAGCCTGGGATTAGAGGTCTTTTTTTTGTTAGCAAAAGTAATGGTGGGGGTTTAAGTGTTAAAGTTTCCAACTTCTCAAAGCCCATAATAAATTAAAAAGATTAAGATTTTAGTGATTGTGGTTGGAAGTTGCAAACATTTCATTCATCCACGTGTTAGAATCACAATTTGCACATTTAAATATGCTCCCCTTAATAAATTGTTAGTAGAAGAGTATGCCAACCCTTTTTTTGTGAACGGAGCAATTCGGGTCATTAATGTTTTCATTCATCCTCGTGTTAGAACTCGTTCCAGCTATAGTGTTTTTTTTTTTTTTTTTTTTTTTTTTGCTCCGTCGTTGATCTGACTGTTGTGGCACAGTTTAAGGTGGATGAGATCTTGGTTGGCTGTGTGATGTCTGATATGGCTCATCTTTAGTGGGGCCGCAGTTGCCATGCGCGACGACAGCCGGCTGTTGAGCCTGCTCACCCAGGTGTGGTAAGTCGACAACAGGTGAAAAAGTTTACGGTTCCCAGCTTTTTGTTAGTCCTTTGGATCCAGTTTTCATCACTGTAGCATAACCAACCTACTCCAGCGATTTTGTTTTAGAGTAAGATGCCAGATTTGACTAAACCACCTATCACTTGGAATTTGATTTTGTGCCAATGGGTAGTAGAAACAAACTTTCGAGCAGTATTTACGTTTTCTTCTGATATTATACCAACCAATGTAGAGGTGCCAAGAAAAAATTATGATATGGTGTACCACTAGTCGGTGGCTTCAGAGTGCCATAGGTAAGTCTTGCAAGCTATACATGACTTTAGTTTGTACAAGCTGTTGGAAATCATAGCATTTTAGTGTTGCAAGCTATACATGACGTGTATCATAGGTGTCTAATTTTTTAATACTAGCACTGTAACACCCGAAATTTTGTATTATTTCAAAATAGGCAATTTGATTTATTGATGCAATCTTGTGATGCATTGAATTTAGGTAATAATAATTTTTATGAATTAAAATCAAATATAAGGCCTAGCTACATGATGTTGCATTCATGCATGAATTTCGGGTGTTACAAATCTACCCCTCTTAAAAAAGAAAAATCTCGTCCCGAGATTTGATTGGGCTTACTCAAAAAGCTGTGAATATGTCTTTCTCAGTTCATCTTCTCTCTCCCAAGTTGCCTCTGCCTCTGAATACCGATTCCATTGCACTTTGCACATTCTGATGGCTCGGCTTCTAGTGACTTTTTCTGCAGTCTCCAAGATTCTGACCGGGAATTCCTCATAAGTAAGATCCTCTTTGATAGTAAGCTCTTCCAAAGGTAATTGTTTCCTCAGGAACACGCAAGCACTTTTTAAGTTGAGACACATGGAACACATTGTGCACACCTGAGAGACTGGCAGACAATTCTAACTCATAAGCCACTTCTCCACGTCTCTCAAGAATCTTGAAAGGACCAACATACCTTGGAGCTAACTTTCCTTTCATGTTAAACCTCTTAACATTCCTCATTGGAGACACCTTCAGATATACAAAGTCACCCACATTGAAACTCAAGTCCTTCCTCCTATTATCGGCATAACTTTTTTGGCGGGTTTGAGCTACTTTCAAATTCTCTCTAATTTTTCTTACTTGTTCTTCGCATCTCTAAGCACACCTGGACCAAAACACGACTTTCTCCTATCGATTCCAAAACAAAGGTGTTCTGCATTTTCGACCATACAATGCTTCAAAGGGTGCCATCTTTAAGCTCTGTTGTTAACTATTGTTATAAGAAAATTCAGCATAAGGTAAACTCTTATCCCAACTAGTACCATACTGCAATGCACAAGCTCTCAGCATATCCTCTAATATCTGATTAATACGTTCGGTCTGTCCATCAGTTTGAGGATGGAAAGTTGTACTAAAGTCCAAACGAATCCCCAAAGATTCATGTACTTTCTGCCAAAAATTTGAAGTGAACTGCGTACCTCTATCCGAGACAATCCTCTTAGGAACTCCATGCAAACAAACTATTCTCTCCATGTACAACTCAGCTAGCTTAGGTCCCTTGTAGATAGTCTTGACAGGCAAAAAGTGAGCAACCTTAGTCAATCTATCAACTATTACCCAAATAGAATCATACCCTTGTTGTGTTCGTGGCAATCCTACTATAAAATCCATACCTACTTCTTCCCACTTCCACTCAGGTTTCCTCATTGGTTGTAGCAACCCAGCTGGTCTCTGGTGTTCAGCCTTCTCACGCTGACAAGTATCACACACAGCCACATATTCTGCTACATCTCTCTTCATACCATACCACCAATATCTCTCTTTAAGGTCAAGGTACATCTTAGTACTGCCAAGGTGTATGGAATAGGCTGACTCATGAGCTTCTCGCAGTATAGCATCACAAATAGCTTTTACCTCAGGCACACAAATCCTCTTCCCAAACCATAAAGTTCCAATGTCATCAATATGAAACCCAGGCGCCTTTCCAAGTATTACATTCTCAGCTATTTCCCTCACCTTCTCATCCTCTAACTGACCCTTACAAATTTCTTGCTCAAGTGTACGTGTCACTTCTATCTCCGTAGCATGGAAAACAATACTTAGGTTCAACTGAGCAAATTCTGCACACAAGTTGTCAGACTTAGGCGACGCCTGGAGCTCATCAACATACCTCTTCCTACTAAGTGCATCGGCCACACTATTTGTTTTACCAGGATGATAATGCACTTCCAGATCATAATCTTTGATTAACTCCAACCAACGACGTTGCCTCAAATTCAGGTCAGACTGAGTAAAGATATACTTTAGACTCTTATGATCAGTAAAGATGTCACACTTATGGCCTATCAAATAGTGTCTCCATATCTTCAGAGCATGAACAACAGCTACCAATTCCAAATCATGAGTAGGGTAATTCAACTCATGTTTTCTCAACTGCCTTGATGCATATGCAACAACTCTACCTTCTTGCATAAGAACACATCCCAAACCAAGAAGAGATGCATCACAATAGATAGAGAATTTCTTACTTAAATCTGGCAATACCAACACAGGAGCTGTGGTCAATCTCTGCTTCAATTCTTCAAAATTAGCTTGACACTTATCAGACCACACAAACTTTGCATTCTTTTCTAACAATGCAGTCATCGGCTTTGCAAGTTTAGAAAACCCTTCAATGAACCTTCGATAGTAACCAGCTAACCCAAGAAAGCTGCGAATCTCACTCACATCTGTAGGTGGTTTCCAATCTAACACATCCTTCACTTTACTAGGATCAACTGATATTCTACTATTAGAGACAACATGACCAAGAAAAGAAACTTCTTTTCGGCCGAACTCACACTTACTTCTCTTAGCATACAACTTATGCTCTCTAAGTTTCTGCAATACCAATCTCAGATGTTCTGCATGTTCTTCCTCAGTCTTGGAGAATACCAGAATATCATCAATAAACACCACCACAAACTTGTCAAGGTACTCCATGAACACCTTATTCATCATGTACATAAAGTAGGCAGGTGCATTTGTCAAACCAAAAGACATGACTGTATACTCATATAGACCATACCTTGTTGTGAAGGCTGTCTTAGGTATATCTGAATTCCGAATCTTCAATTGGTGATAGCCAGAGCGAAGATCAATCTTAGAGAACACACAAGCACCCCTCAACTGATCAAACAAGTCATCAATTCTAGGCAATGGGTACTTATTTTTGATAGTTACTTCATTAGGAGACCGATAATCAACACACATACGCTGAGTTCCATCTTTCTTATCAACAAAGATCATAGGTGCACCCCAAGGAGAAGCACTAGGACGTATGAAACCTTTATCCTGCAACTCCTTTAGTTGTTTCTTAAGTTCCTCTAATTCATTACCCCCCATTCTATATGGACGTTTTGCTATGGGTGCAGTGCCAGGTAATAACTCAATAATAAATTCAATGTCTCGGTCAGGTGGCATACCTGGCAAATCATCTGGGAAGAAATCTAGAAAATCATCCACTACACGGTCCTGAAGATTGACACCATCACTCAGTTGATTCATCAGAATCGTCTATGGTGCTTGCACTGCCACATCAACACCGATTCGATCTCCCTTTGATGTTGTCGAACTACCACTTTCTCTTTGCCTTTGAATGACTGATGTGTGTTGCTTCATCAGTCAAACCCAAGATAAGGTCAATGCAGATGCTCTCAACACAATTGGACTAACCTCAAACTCTATCCCCCTTAAAAGAAGCTTAATTGAGGGACAATAATAAGAAGATGGAATGCTTCCTCCTGGTGAGTTTACTAATATGGGGTCTTTCATGGCTAGTAGTGGTATGCTATGTGTTCTAACATGTTTGAGAGATAAAAGTATGTGATGCTCGAATCAAAAAGAAACGATGCTTGCGAGTTTGAGTTGATTACGAGCGTACCCAACATAACCTCGGCGCTTCGGCGATTCTTTGGAGACACATAGTTCACCTTGCCATGATTAGAGAAGTGCCTTGGGTTGTTCTTCTTGTCGGGGCAATTGAATGACATATGCCCTTCCTTCCCACACGTTATAGCACTTGTTGGAGTTGTTGGGAGCATTGTTCCTCATGGGGGTGGCATTAGAATTCCGGAATGTTGCTCACCTGGCGATGATATGAGAGGCGTTGTTGATAGGAATGACGCCGATTCCCATTCTATTGATTCTGGTTCCGTTGATTCCCACTTTTTTGGTTCTAGTTGCTTGTGAGGAGGATACCGACCATGGTTCCTCTGCTGATATGGGGTGAATCGAGGATGTGAGTTGCTCCCCGAAGATTGAGCTTTCCACTTTCTCTTCTTATCTTGCTCATTTGTGCATGTTGTCGGGACAATAGCACGGTTCACTAGCTCTTCAAAAGTAGCATACTTATGCCCGACATTTGTAACACGAGGTCATAGTAGACGCCCTTGAGAAAGGTGTTGCTTATCGGTATATCTTCACACACCTCATTAGGAGCATAGCGAGCCAAGCGAGCAAACTTGTCATGATATTCACTAAGCGTCATTTGCCCCATCCCGAGAGACTTGAACTCTTCTTGCTTCAATTCAATCACACCGGCCGGGAATGTGACATGCCTTGAAATCTCTAGCAAACTCTTGCCAAGTGACGGGGGTGCATAATCGGGATGAGCGGATCGATATGATTCCCACCAAATTTGTGCCGACCCTTGAAGTTGGCCACGATGCATACAACACTCTCGATCATTGCACCTTTGTGCTATGTTGAGCTGCTTATCAACTACACGTAGCCAATCATCGGCTTCCATCGGATCAGCAGCGTGAGAAAACACAGGAGGGTGTCCTTGTAGAAACTCTCTACACTTGTCTCTTGGTGGTTGAGCATGCGGAATTCCACCAGCTTGCACTGCTTGCATGAATTGAGTCATAGTTTGCATCTTCTGCATTTGTTGTTGCATCAATTCCTCACGAGTCACAGGAAGAGCACCACGGCCTCTGCCACGGCCTCGGCCTCCACCTTGTCCACCACGGGCAGCCATCTGTCATCCAAGAACACATACATGAGTGTTACAAATTTCTCTCAAAGGACCCAATAATACAAGAGCTATGAAAGTTCACAGATTTTTTGGACGAGGTTCAATGACATCAGTTTGGTTTTTGAACAATATCTGGAGCTACAGAACTCGGAATTGAACATTCTTTATACCGTTGGAAAGGTTACAAAATTCTCTACAACTCATATGTGTACCACGTTACCAGATTTGTCCATTTACTAAGTCAAAAACAGCAAAAACAGAGACCTTTCAGAACTTTCAGCAAAAACAGAAACCTTAACTTTTGACAATCATAATTCATAGCTCACAACAGATATGACAGTGGTTGATATGTCATTAGAAAGATACAGAAGTGTAGTTTCATCCATTAAATTTTCATCCAAAACTCATGATCGAACAAAGAGATATCACAGAAACTTTACGTGCTGCTCCAGAAAACAGCACAGGACAGAGACGAGATAAAGTGACCCAAAGATGCATATATTAAACTTAACCGTCAAATTCTTAAGTAGGGAACTTGTAGACATGACCACAAGCTCCAGCACTCATTACAAAATCTAAATCATGCATAAGCATAAGCACAATAACAATTCAGTTTGCACACAATTGTTCAATCTCACGAAAACTCAACTTGACAACGACTACTAACGTTCTTATTACAAAGTGGCACTTATAACTTAAGCGGATGGAGGCTTAAGACGGTCTAACTCCACTTGCAGCTGTGCGTTGAGAGTCTTCTCATGGAGTAGTTCACCCTTCAATTCGCCCACCATAGTTACAAGCTTTTTGGCTAACTCCCCAGTTGCTTGGAGGGCAACTGGCTTCTGTGCAATATCAATGGTCCATGTACCATCCGGTAAGCCATGAGGATAGTGCACAAGTCCATCATCCTTCATAACAGGGAGCTGGTCACCACGGTAGGAGGTAAGCGCGATGAAGGCGGCAACCTCCATGCTCCTTTCAGCTGTGCCTCTAGTCACCCTAGGAGTGTGGATTAACCTCACCTTGCGCCCTTGAGTTAAAGCATTAACTTCGGTGATCCTCAACTCTGTCTCCCAATGTGTACCCAAACAAGGGTGTCGACGCTCGGTGCAGAGATACTCCCATTTTGCTTGCAGGAGGGGGTAGTAGCGCTCCAGTGTCTGGTCTAGTAGATCATGGAATAATGGCTTGCCAACTGGAACCAGGTTGTGAAGCTCGCTAGTCCACCCCATTGCTGGAACAACTGGTGCTAATGGTGCAGGTGGTGACTCCACTTCTTCAGACTCCATCTCCCTACGGGTGTCCTCCACTCGTGACTCGGCGTCAGGTAGCTCTCGATCTTCAGCAACAGGTGGCACCACAGGATTGAACTAAGCAAGGTACTTTCCCACCGGCATGCTCTTGACCTGGCGACGAGGAGGCATCTACAGAATTTCAGACATAGATAAGGAGAATCAATTAGTTTTCACAATGAGATGAAATTTTAACAAATAACAAGATAATAAGAAGCATGAACTCAAGTAAGGCAAAAGACACTAAAACAACCATTCTAACTAGGCTTGCATCCCTAAGTCAACACTAAGCTTTGATACCAATTTGTCACACCCAATTTTAAGAACAAAATAGGATGTATAAAAATCTTATGTGCGCCCAGAAATGTCACACACATAAGTCGACAAATAATTAAAAGTACCATTGTTGTGCTTATTACATAGAGATAAAACATTCTTTACAAGTCTCAAATAAATAAAAGCATCTAAGGCAACTCTCGCGTAGAAGCTCCACCCACCGACCGGGTTGTTGGTTGACATCAAGTCTAGTACTCATCATGGTAGTCCTCATATTGTAGTTCTCATTCCATCCTTGATCTATTGATGTAATTATAGCAAGGGTAAGTACAAACGTACTTAGCAAGAATAGTTAAGTATTTACATACCTATGAACCATGATCATTATAACATAAGTGATGTAAAGCATAAAACAATTAACATGAACAATTAATAAACATTAGTCATCATCTATAATGCTATGGTTCCAGGGCCGCTCGTGACCTTGGGCAAGGCTAGTATACCAGTTTATCAAACTCTGCGCAGAGGTGTACACTTTCACTATGAGTCGCGATTCCCGAATGCATGGGTTTATAAGGTCCACACACCAGCAACCGCTATGAAGCCCTCAAAGGTTCTTCTAACAAACTAGGGCGCTAATTCGTCAGACATAGGACCCACCCTTCCTATGTGGCACATAACTCACAGCCTATACTCACATATTACGGGATAGGGGGCATACTATATCCAATTCTGCACTTGCCAACTTGCTAGACGAATGATCTCTAAGGAACTAAAGTTAGAGCCATGTAACTCTCATAGTTGTACTATAATACCCGGATTCGCTAAATCAAATAAATCCCTTTGTTATTAAGAGTCATTTTAATGTTCTTGGAAAAACATACATTAAGTCATATGATCATGTTTACCATAAAGTAAGCAATTCCTAAGCTATACTTGCCTTGATCAAAGGAGTGTTGCTGCTGGTCCTGGTCTTCAAAATACTCTTGGTCACCCGCGAATTGCTCACCGTCTACACCGATCATCACGCAACAACATTCAATCGTTCCATGCAATCACACACGAAGCAAACAAGAGATATCATGAGAACAGTACACCAACACCAAGTAAATAACTTAAAAAGGTTATAAAACAAAAGTACGGATCACTATGATCACATAGACGCGAATTTCACCAAAAACGGATCTAAAACGGCGAAGTTATGCAATTTACAAGGTTTACATGAATATACTAATAAACTAAATATGATCACGAAATTTAAAGGTTGAGAACCTACTGGACAGAGGCAAAAACATCTAGATTGCGAAATTACGAATCTAACGAAATTTGAACGGGTCAAATCGGATTTAAAATGAAGAAGATATAAGCATTTGAATGAAATGACAATTCTGTAATTAGACGGAACTTTATTTCGGAATAAAAACAAACGAAATTCCTTTTATAAACTGGATCCAGGGACATCTATGCAATTAACGATAGACAGCAGGGTTTCATAAACAAAATTCCACCCGAAGGGGTACGGGGCGCCCTGATCCGTTGGATCTGCTGTGGGCGGTCCAGATTAGACCGGACGACGCCACGCTGGGGGCTCGCCGGGGGAAAAAAACAGGCGCGGCGGCGCCATTGCCGGCAACGACGGGACCTCGCCGGCGGAGGTGAAACAGGAGATTCCGGCCATGGTTTTCGATGAGACTTGAACCAAAAGAAAGAGGAGGAGATGGGGATCTCACCTAGCACAACAGTGAGGTCCGGGATGGCTCGATGACGGCGTACGGGTCGGCGAGGCGGACGGGCTCAACCTGCGAAGTCTGGCGACTCCGGGTGAGTGACACAGTTCAAGAAAAGGAAGTTGGGCGGCACCGGCGAGTTCGCAAGGACGAGACGGTGCTCGGCACAGGTCTTACGATGAAGATGATGCGGTGGCGACGACGATGTCGATGGCGAGCACGGCAGCAGTTCCGCCAAGGGTTCCTGGCGGCTGTACTCGTCGAATTGTGGGGGCGAGTGCTCGAGGGAAGGAAAAGAATGGCTCGGCGCTAGTGGCATGGCTTAAGTAGGCAGGGTGCTCGCGAATTCAAGGAGGGCACTGCAAAAATGGAAACGGTTGCGGCATCAACGGAGCCTGCGTCCGTGCGTCGATTCGAGCGCGGTCACGACCAATGGCGCTGACAAGCGGTCCCAGGTGGCGGACGGCAAGGCAGTGAGGAGAGCTGATGCTGCTGCCTTGCACAAGAGCTGGGCTCGAGTCGGTGCACCAGGGCACTCTCACGAGGTCGGGTTCGAGTCTGGCTCCAACTCGATGATGATGACGACGGTCACTCGGTCACAAGAGAAAAAGAGGAAGTGCAGCGCTGCTGTTATGTCTTGCTGGGCTGGCCCATGAGCGAAGGGAACGGGCCAAGCTAGGAACAAGAGCAAGCCAACAGGCCATCGGGCCAAAACAAATAGCAGGCCACGCAGGCCAGAAAAACAAGGATGAGAGAAGGAAAGAATAAAAGCTTTTTTTCTTTTTATTCAACAGATTTCAAAAGAGCTTTTGCAAATTAATTTGAATCCATTTCTTTCTCAGCAAAACACAATCATCACAGAAATAAATATGCTCCAGCATGAATGCAACATCATGTAGCTAGGCCCTATATTTCATTTTAATTCATAAAAAATTATTATTACCTAAATTCAATGCATCACAAGATTGCATCAATAAATCAAATTGCCTATTTTGAAATAATGCAAAATTTCGGTGTTACAAGCACTTTGATATAATACTAGGCAAACAAATCTGTCATAGTACAGGATTGGGCCCTCCTAGAGGGGGAGCAGGGCAGCCCCGCCGGCCCTTAGGCCGGCACAGCTGACGCGAAGGGGGAGCTGCCGCCTCCACTTCTCCCGCTCTCCATCGTCATCATCGAATCGTGTTACGATTAGGACTTTTGGTGTGAAGGAGTTATTTCCAATCTATAAGGAAGTCTTCTATTAGAAAAGGATTAAGAGTTTGCTTGTAAGAGGTATTCGAAAATATAAGAAATCTTTAGAGATTGTTTGAGATACAAGTCCCATAGGAGGACTATATAAACAAAACGATGTAATCTTTTAGGGACAAGCAAATATAGAAAATAATTCCCCGCTCTTGCTCTTGCCTCGTAGCGGCTGCCGCCCCTACCCCCCGTCTTGCTGCCGCCCTCCCCACGCACGTGAGCTGCCCGGGGGCAGCAGCCCCCCATCGCGCCGCCGCCCGATCGTGTCGCCGCCGCCCCTCCCGAACATGGTTGTGACAAAATCGCTCTATTGTCTAGGAAAATTTTGATCCTCCACCCAATCAATGTCGTTGAAGTGACAATTGTAGTTGACAAGCAAGGCTTGCCTATCAGCATCTTGGATGGCAGCCACCCTTGCCATCCTTGCAATGATAACACGACTTCCCTCCCGGAAGTACATCATGGTCTCATAGAAACCGGTGTAGTCGGGATGGCTCCATTGATTCGTCTTATCTTTGTATGGTCCACCTTAGATGATAGTGCCGAACAAAGAAACAAGCTTTGGATGGTAGTAATCATCACCTTCAAGTCAAAGTGGTACTCCACTTTCCACCCATCGATCGAGGAAGAGGGGTGTAGATGTTATCATCATTCTCACCGATCGCCTCCATCATCATCTCCACCATTACCTTCAGCACCTCCTCCAATACCCCCATCAGCACCCTAGGAGTCATCATCATTATCGTCATCAGGTTATGAGCTATTAGAACCATCACCATCATCAAGATCACCATCGCCTCGATCTCCTTGTTGCTTTTCTCCTTCATGGGCTCCACATTGGAGTCCACTATCTCAATATGGGCTCCACCTCTTCAACCTTCTTGTCGTCCTCAATGGTGTCCTCCTCCATAGGATTTCCATCAAGTTCATCCCTCCCGCCTCGGGATGCACCTCTAGGGGGCGTTGTTCCTCAAGGCCTCCACCAAGTCCGGGGGTATGCTTTGGAGGATGAGGTTCGAGGTTTGGCAAGCATGTACCCCCGCACTTGGTGGAGGTCATGAGAACGAGGTAGAGGAGGAGCCCTACGAGGTGCTACTTGTGGAGGTGCCTATGGAGGAGCTTCTAGGCATGACCTTGATGGGTAGCCTATGCAGGAGCACCCTATTGAGGATGACAAGGAGTTTAAAGAGGTGGAGCTTATATTGAGATAGAGGACTCCAATGTGGAGCCCATGAAGGAGAAAAGACAACAAGGAGATCATGAGGCAGCTGGTGATCCTGATGATGCTGATGGTTTTGAGAGTTCAGAATCCTTTGATGATGACTCCCATGGTTGTGATGGGAGTGCTGGTAGAGGCGATGAAGGTAATGATGGAGATGATGATGGAAGCGATGGAAGTGAGAATGATGATGACATTTACACCACTCTTCTAGCTGAAGGGTGGAAAGTGGAGTACAACTCCGACTTGGAAGGTGATGATTATTGTCATCCAAAACTTGTTTCACTTGTTTGCCACTATCGTCTAAGGTGCACCATATAGTACAAGATGGATCAGTGGAGCCATCCTGACTACACCGGTTTCTATGAGACCATGATGTACATCCAAGAGGGAAGATGTCCTATCATTGCATGGATGGCAAGGGCGGCTGCCATCCAAGATGCTTTGCTAGGAAAGCCTTACTTGTCAACCGCAATTATCACTTCGACGACAGTGATTGGGAGGAGGATCGCTATCTTCCTCGCCGACGGAGTGATTAGTTCGCATGCAATGTTGCTGCTCCAATGAGAGCAAGATTTCAGATTTTTTTCCCTACCTTAGAGCACTTGGCAAAAGCAAACACAGGTTTGGACCAAACCTTGGATGAGTTGGATGCCATGGGAAAAACTTACTTGAAGGTTGTTATTGAGGATGCAACACCAAGCGCCAACTTGGTGGTCCCGATCTAGAGATTCCCCCTACTTTCTATGTCACCTTTGTGGAATAGAGGTGGCCATGGAGACCCCAATACTAGCACCACGACCTATAAGAATAAACATGCATAGTCGTTATGCAAGAGTGTGTTTAGGTTTATGTTAAATGTTTGATCAAGTGCTTCTTAAGTGGCCAAATGTTTGTAATAATGTTAAATGGACGATTTGGGTCTTTGTTTGATTTTCAATGGTTGTGGGCATGTCTGCGCAATCATTTAGATAGGACTAAGGCTTAATGTTATATGATGAATAAATAGTTGGGTCATGAGCAAGAGTTTTAGGATTTCGCCACGGCTATGATAATTTTTGTTAGATGCGTTGTAAGCATTCTCTCTAACTAGTTGCATGATGTTTGCATGAAATAGAAAATGTCTTTGAACTCTACGTCACACTTGAGCACTAGTTCTCTGCCTAAAGGATTTACTAAAAATCGTTTGTACCAATAATGCATCACTAAATCAAATGTATACATGAATAGACTTATAAGATAAGACACCATGAAAGGCAAAGGGTAGCTAGTAACCTAATTAAGATAGACAACTAGAGGAAGGATGGTTACATTACTAGGCTAGGGGCATGATTGGTTTTCATATCACTGTAGAGTGTCTCACACCACGCATGCAGTCCTGCGTTGGTTAGAATTGACAAATGCGAGCCAAGCTCATTAGAAACACAGAAATTGCATATCTACTAAGCTAGGCCACAAACTGCTTTTTAGGAATAAACTCAAATAGGCTTTAGAGACGATACAATCAACAAGAAACAATAACATACTACATACTAGGAGACTGCGCAACCAATCAGGACCTAGAGCTCAGTCTCTATAGCTATTCTTCTCCTCTTCCCAATCTAGAAATTCATGGGGAGTCATCACCATGATGGTGGGCCGTAAGGTTGGCATCGGGTCGGGTTCGGATCGTGTGGAACCTCACGGGTACCCAAAACCAAAACCGAACTTAAAAACCAAAACCAAAACCGAAACTATTTTGGGTGAAAATCCATCACCAAAACTGAAACCCACGGATACCCAAAAACTAAACGGGTACTCGAAACCCGAAAAAAATGTAATAAAACAACAAAGAAAGTAGCATAAAACATGATAACCTAGGAAAAGCAATAGGCGACCAGTAGCAAATTAGCAAGTACCAAAGGCTAGCATTACAATGTATAGTACTGATCTTAAAAGTTTTAAAGTATAGAGCTAAGCCATGTCTAGATTGCCAAATTGTTGCCAAATAGTATAGGCACACGTATACACACATATTGTCCACATTATTTTTAAAAAAGAAAACAATACCACGTGACACTTGAGGCATTCTTCTTCACTTGAGCCACACATCTTGTCCGGATTGTAACAAAGTTTATCATTCATCAATTATGGTGGAAGCATCTTCATCTTGTAAAATAAAAATAGAGAGTAGCTCAGCACTTGAATGTTCAATTCATTATAAATTCACAAGGACACAACTTGCACTACCATTTATTCTTCTTTTTCATCAAGACAGTCATCAAAGCAACAACAAAAGTTGAATGAGACCACTGCATATATATAATTTGCACAATCACAAATTAGTTTTACAACTTATATAGAATGAAGCCACAAACTTACAGAAATTGCACTAACCTAACATGTCGTTATGAGACCATACTTGCATACACATAAGTGCTTCAATCATTGATGGTGCAAGCCTACTACGATGTGGACTGATTATTCTCCCACTAGTGCGAAAGGCTGACTTGGACGCCATCGTCGTCATAGGAATAGCAAGAACATCACGTGCAATTTTTCATAATGTTGGGTATTTCAGCCGTGCAATTTGCCACCACTGAACGATATCAAAATCTTGTGTCCTAGGCAGCAATGGCTCTTCCAAGTAAAAATCCAACTCTGTTCAAACATAAGTGGAGGTCACAGTGGGCTGTTTGGACATATAATCATCAAAAGTGTCCATCCATTCTTCATCGTCCACCTGAGGAGGAGCTCTTGGCTTAGTTTGGGCACCATCTGTTGTGGAACATCCTCAACACTATCTTGGTATTCCAAAACCAGATTGTATAACAACTCTTTCACCTTGTTATGGCAACATCCTTAATACTATCTTTCTATTTTCATATTTGCCTAGCATTTGTGTTGCCATTTTCACAAACTTCTCATGTCTTTTAGGAGTGGAAGACCAATATGCAACTCTATCACGCACTTTATCAATTCCCTTCTCCATAAAACTCATTCCATCTTTCACAATCAAATTTGAAATATGTGTAGCACAACGCATATGAATTAATTTCCCCTTCAACATACAAGAACGGAGGGGGTAGCAAGATCGTCACCTTGATTGCCAATCATAGTCTTCATGATGTTATCATTGACACTACAATTGTCAAGTGTTATAGTGGAAAGATTCCTCTCAATATGCCAATCCAAGAGAACTTCATGAAGGACCTTGGTACAACCTCAGCTGTATGTGGTGCTGGAACATAAATAAACCTACAACAATAAAATATGATAAGTGATTGTGCTGGACAGATTGCTCTCAATAGACAATGCATAACACAAAAACACAAAATGATGAGATTTTATTATTACCTAATAAGAAAACTTTTTAGCTTCCAATCATCATCAAGAAAATGGGTTGTAACTGCCATGTAACCCTTCCTCTGGTGGTTTGCTATCCACAAGTCCGTAGTAACAGCAACACGAGAACTCAATTTCTTGATATAGTTCACCATACATTGCTTTTGCACTTGATACATGTCAAAGATATCCTTCCTAATGGTGTTTCTAGACACTAACTTGAAGGTTGGCTGCAATACAACACAAAACCTTCTAAATCCTTCATGGTCTACCATAGAAAGAGGATACTCATGGACAATAATCATTAAAGCATGTTGTTTCCTAGCAACATCTGGATCAAACACATACTTCTCTAATGTGATAGTGCCATCCTTTGAGTTTTGTAGATAATTTATGAGTAGACTGGATTAATACTTTTCTACAACCTCTAGAATCACATATAACAATGTGATTCTTCAAGTAAGTTGTACCATTTCTAGTCTCCCCAGCTAAATGTTTTTACACCATTTGCAAATAGCTTTCCAAAACCCCATTTACTTGAGTCAAATTAAAGTCATTCCATACTTCAGATCTTAGCTTCCTCTTACATCCAACATGGACATCATCTTCTACCTCTATCACATCAAGGTTACCTCCCGCAGCAGATCCAGTCACCAGTGCTACTGTACTCGATGGCGTTGTTGCTAAACCAGATGCAAGACGTGGACAAGTTGGAGGACGAGAACCCACAAATTGAGATATAGGAGCAACTTGAGATCCACTAATACCAATAGGAGTCGACATTGCTCAAACCCTAACAAATGAGAAGACAAAATAAATGGACCGAGAAATGGCACAATAGCTTGAGATGTTTAGATCTAGGGAAGGGATGCATCGAGGTAACTCATACCTGTGGACTAGCTATGGTCGCCGGGGACGTAGGCGTATGCCGCTCATGTGTCATGTCATCGAGGGATGGAGGGAGGGAGTGCAGGGCAGCGTTACCGGCTGCGGGCCTGCCGGTTGTGGGCGGTGGCCGCCTACGGGGTGCCTCGCGGGTCATGGCTCGGCAGTCGCGTCGTCGCCAGTCGACGCAGTCACGTGGTTAGGGTGGGGGTGAGAAACTTTCATGATGGGACGAGCGAGTGAGGGACGGGGCAGGGGAAATTTTCAGTTATATAGCTAGGGTTGCTGGTGGACTTTTGATAGGTTGCCTATTTTGAGCCCTGACGGAGCACCATGGGTGAATTCTAGGATTCGCACAAAACAACGTTGTTTTGGGTACCCGAAACCATAAAACCGTGGGTGAAATTCTAGCACCAAAACCAAAACCCGTAGAACCAAAACCCGTGGATATCTGAACCGAACCCGAATCGTTGCCATCCTTAGGTGGACGGAGCAACTGTCCTGTGGGTTTGGCGATGCTCGCTGCTAGCATCCACAATAGCAGGTGGTTCAGTCGGACATGGTGGAGGTTGGCACAACAAATATGTCATAGTCAAATTACAAAACAACTTCTCTAGATTCATATTGGACCAATGTAGAACTCGATTGGCAGAAAAGCTCCAGAACCACTGCTGGAAGGATCCGTCGGGGAGCAGCATGTGAAGGATTTCCTAGGAATAGCAAGGCTGCCTAGGACATTGAGAAATCTCGTGGGGAGAGGTGCCAAGAACAGCAGAAGGGTTGAGAGGGAGGACTTGATGAGGACATCCTCCACTATTACCGGCTAGCAAAGACGCAACCAAAAAGGGACCAAGTGGCCTACATGTAATCAGGCAGCGACCGTGTGAGCTTTTGAATAATCTCACCTTGCTTTGCTCGGGAGGAGGAAGCCGCCTTAAAAGGGAGAGCCACCCTTCCCTTCTTTCCTTATTGGACTACTCTTTTAGGGAGATTTGGCCTTTACCCGAGTGGGTGTGCCTAAATAACTGTTGGGTCTGGGCAACCTTAAATTATTGGGTCTCGGCCAACCCCACCTAGGTCGGATGCATTATTTGCGTCACCTATTTTAGGCCAACTTGGCCATGTAACGTGTCGAGCCTTAACCCCATGTTGTGGGCGCCTCCATGATGGTTGCCCCCATCCCTAGTGTCCTCCTTTGTTATAAACTTAGTAGCCGCCACCACATTAGACTCAGGTTTTGTTTAGTTCGAATTTTCCTTGAGAAACTTTGATCGATTCATTGTAACTATTGTTGACACTTCTTAACGACATCACTAATATAGCAACGGCGCCAAAAAAATGTGAACTATAAAAGCAATGATCCCCAAACAGTCTTTGGTATTATAACAATTACTAAGCCACTATGAACTAGTCAAAGAGTAACCTATACTTCTAGTAAAGAGGGTTGTCGATCCACTTATGCAACTAGAGAGTATAACATGGGATAAAATAATACGACTAGAAAGGAAAAAATAGAATAAGATAAAGAATATAGATCAACAAGGCTCTACAAGCGGATGAAATAATAAATACCATTATAGCATTTTAAATGAGTAAGAGTATCAAATCCACAAGGAAGATATCTATAAACTACTTAATGCTAAACACTAATAATATCCTTATGTATGGAATGTCTATAACCAATAATGATAATGCTTCTACTCAACAACAGGGTTAATGTCACATGAGATAATAAATATGATAAAGATATGTATGATAAATGCAAATAAAGATAAATGATAAATACAGGGATCAAGCCATCATGAAGTAATAAGATTCAACAGAGTATTCTAGCCTAAGGACTAACAAGGATAATATAAGGAAAACTTACTAATGAGTAACTATCATCACATGCTATTGCTAAACTCTAATTAGTGCAAACATCTAGCTATCATTGTTAATATTACTACTTCATGTTATACTCAAGGGTCATCAACTAGGAAGGATTCTATAATGAGATCTTCACCTTCTTTGTGACACATGACCTACAGATTATCTATATACGGGAGTGGATTGAGAGGACTCAATAGGGCTATAACCCCTACGATCTACCCTATGACTGGCATATAGAGGGCATTTGTAGATATAGCATATATAAGCACCATGCTTACATAAGTTATAACACGTATCTTATGTGTTACAAGATGAGGGCTATACAATCCTAAGCATGCAATCCATAATAAATATATAACTCTACTAGACATATTAAAGCAAACAATAAACAATGAAAAGGATAATATAATAAAGATAAAGAACAATATCAAAGATGAACTTGAGTAATCAAATATATCAAAAGAGATATAATAATGTACCTATGAACACCTTGACAGAGAATCGAAGCTCAAGTCTTCCTAGACTTGGATCTAGAACTATGTAGCTAATCTCTCTAGATCTAGAACTATCTTTGAAGGGGTTTATGGCTCGGACTTGATCTACGGAACTCGGATCAACTAATCTTTGATCTTGACTTGGGGTTTTAGGGGTGAGGTGCGCCCTTCTTTTATAGCCCCATAGGATGAATCTCGGCCCTTGGATCGAACCGACTTGATTGGATGGTGTAGATATACTCCACGGTTTCGGTTGTAGGAAGATTCCAGAAGCGAGGACACGTGGCTCCACGGGGGGTGCCGCGGCGGGGTGAAGCTAAGTTATGATTAGGGGTGCAAATGCACCACCCAAAAAATACAAAAATAGAGGATTTGATTAAAATTTCACCATATATGCATCAGCTATTAGACTTGTCTATGCACCCACATGGCAAGTGACCAACCTCTATTTTTTTCTAGCTTTGCCACTGGCCGTGTGGCCCCACATAGGGTGTCGCCTGGCCCTACCTCCCTGTAGGTGGGCCCTGGCCTTCATAAAGCAATCTTCTTTTGTCATTTAGACTCTTGGAATTTACTCCAATCGCCCCGGTTTGGTACTTTTCTATGGTTTCTCTATTTCTCCTCTTTTCTCTCTAATATTTCGGTGTTTTCGAGTTCATCTCAGAAAAGCGAGTGTATGCAAAACTTGTGAAAATCATTCGTATAAACCCTATCTTCTATATGTTATTGTTCCCAAATGATGTATCATTTCATTCTAAAAAGTTGACGATAACTACCGTCAACAACTGTGAAGACCATTCCTTTTATAGTGATCTAGGGTCCCCCGTTCTTAATATTCTCCACTATATCGATTAGTCCTTTGGAATTGAGTTTGGAACCCCAAAATTCATTTGCGTCTTTCGTATTTGCAATTATCAGGTTGCGTGTTTACATGTTCTAGCCGGTGTTCTTCAATTCGCTTGTAGGAAAAGTCTTCTTGGCGAGGTCAATCAAGTTGTGCTTGGGTGATAACCATTGGGCTGTCGTGTAGCGGTTGTAGGGTTCGAATCATGTTGATTTGAAATTTGGATCGTCAACGTCGAGATCAACACAAATCAAAATTATCTAATTACCTCACGAAAGATCAGTCGTGTCTCATCAATTGGTATCAGGAATTAGCTAGGGGAAAAATAGTTGATAAATTCATTTTTTGTCTCAATTGGTGGATGTGACTCAATGGGTCGTGAAGCTCTCATCTATATATAGGGGGTGGTCTTATCCTAGTAGGAACATTTCTCTATCTCTACAACATAAAAATAACAAAGAGTGGACACTTTTTGGTGCGACATACGATATGGGTCTATGGTTACGCTTGTTGCGATCCACACCTCTCCCTCCTTCCCCTTTCCTTTTCTTGCAATAAAATTCAAAACCGAAAAAATGGATCGGTCATTAATCTTGCATTCATGGCTAACGCCTCCTTCCCCTTTCCTTGCGACAAAATTCAAAAGGGAAACCAATGTTCCTCCATTAATCATGCATGCATGGCGAACATGATTTTATCTCTTATCTTTTCCCATGTAGGAGTAAATGGAAACATGCATGCATGGCCAACTCCTCCTTCCCCTTTCCTTGCAAAAAAAATTCAAAAGGGGAAACAATGATCCTCCATTAATCGAGGCATGCATGGCTAACACAATTTTCTCTCTTATCTTTTCCCCAGTAAATGGAAACATGCACGCATGGCTAATGCCTCCTTCCCCTTTAGATTTGCAAAAAAAATCAAAAGGGGAATCAATGATCCTCCATTAATCATCCATGCATGGCTAACACGATTTTTCTCTCTTATCTTTTCCCACAGTAAATGGAAACAAATAGCTGTGGACTTTCCATCTCTCATGCGTCCAAGCCTGCCAAGCCCGCCCGACGTCAATAATTCTCTTCACGACCCAGGTGACAAAAAATCTCTCACCATGAAAGTTTCCCCCGCACACCCATCCTCCACCCATTGTGCAAACGACCGCACGCCGCCCGACTCCACTACCCTCCCCAACTAGCGCCCTCAACATATACTGGGAACCTCCCTCCGCGGCCGCCGTCGACGTGCTCGTGGTCCTCGCTCCACTGCCCTCCAATATCGGGACTCCCTCGGTGCCGCTCGACCGTTGCGGACATCGCCGGCTCATGGTCAGGATCTCTTGACGCAACACTGGGACTCCCTCGCATACCGCCCGGCGTCCCATCCCGCCAACCGGCCTCCCTCGGCCACCGCCCTCCCACGCCGCCCGGCGCTGCCTCTACCTGGCCGCCTCCATCCTCCGTGCATTGCGGTCGTCATGGGCGTTGCGGCCGCCCTTTGTCACACCCCATTTACGAGGTTCCTTAATCACACGTATTTGCGCCGGGATCACGCACAAATCGCCTAATTAAAAATATAGATATGATATCAAAAACTATACTTTTATTGCTATTGAGAAGAACATGGTACATGGTTTGGGTTTACATGACTTCGGCCATAGGCCTACTATTATAAACCTTATCAGAGATCCTACGCAGCACCTATAACAGGGCTCCATTCCTACGAGGCAAGCTTGGAGTGCGGACAAACCCTTGGACTTACTCCTATTATGCGTTCCTATAATTCGGTCACACATCCTCACGTAGCTCTTTCACGAACGCCTCCGTCTTCCGGTGTCCTTCTTGCGATCCTATCCTCGTGTCGTCCTTCATAGCTCGATTCCTTGGATACACTCCCGGATGGCATTCTAAAAATAGGAATAGAGGGGTGAGTACTTTCGTACTTTCGCAAGTCCCAACCAGGAGGGTGAAGGGTTACCATTAAGGGTTTGGGCCCTAGCTTGAGAGTCTCTAAAACTGCTCTCGCTAGTTCCGGTTATCTCATATCATCCTTTGTCATGGCAACACGGGTTAGTCATCATCAAAGTGTATATCTAATCATAGATGTTCATGCCTAGCACTTGCCCATTCCAAGGGCGTGGCTATTCGAATAGATTTAAATAACTCTACGAGAGGTTGTACAATTTCCCCCCACGATAGGCCTTTGCCCTCACCATGCGCTCTTTGGCTTTGGGCCCTAACGAGATCCCGTACCGCTTGGATGCCTCCTAGGTATATTGGTATAATCCTCACCACGACTTCTCGAGGGGGTTGGAAGGATGGCGCATCATCCTAGGCGTAGCTTCAATACACACTACATCCGACGTAGCTTCAATACACACCACGCCCGGCGTGGCTTCAATACACACCACGCCCATGTGGCTTCAATACACACCACATAATCATAATCATAAATCATTGCACCTAGCCTTTGCCCCGCGCCCAAACACTTACGTGGAAGATCACTTTCGGCATCCCGCCAACCGGACCACGGGGCTACTCTCCCCATGTATGCGCTCTCGATTGGTCGTTTTGCCTACGCCGGCCACCTTGGATCGAAACTATACCTCAACCCAACGGGGTGTGGAATCAAGCCGTCCCATCTCGGCGTGTGGCCATGCGTATAATTGCACCGGGTAGAAGGTCTATGAACGGTCCTTAGGGAGGCGAGCATCTCTCCGCGGGATTCATCCCCGTGTGATTAGTCCACCTCCATGTAGACCATCACCACTCACCTTTTTGTTGGGAAGGTGCACATTATTACTTAAATTATATCATCGACAAAACCTAGCGAAGCCTCACGCACATAGCCCATGAGTACTCCCATACGGCTTGCCACGGTTATACTTATCTTAACATGTTATTAATTATTATAGTAATTCGGTCGAGGTTAAGGGGGGTAAGGACTTGCCTCTATCCGTACGATGAGTATATCAAGGTTCTTGGTCCGTGTGCTCCGGCTCGTGTCTTGGTGTAGTGGTGCTCATGGGTTCCGTCGGGCGATGTCGTGCGATCTATGGCGACAAACATGAAACACAAGCATAGCAACAAGAGCAACAACGTTCCTACGTGGGTTAGCTCTAGGGGATGATCACTAGTACCGAAAATCACTTTTGTGGCGGGCAAAAAACCTTTTGGATGGCGGGCATGGCGGCCGTCACTAACGAAAGGTCACGGTTAATCGTGACCTTTTGCGTGCGGCGGACCGTGCCGCCACGCATAAATCAAGCCGTGGCGGAGCAGAATCCATCCATCTATAATAAACAACGTGGCGGACGTGGCGGTTAAGTTTATTATGTGTTATGTTGCCCGCCACCTTAAAAGTTTTTTCCACAAAAAAATAAAATACCATATATATATGTATACACACATATATATATACATTTATCAATCCATAGACACATATATATAAGAAAACGAGATACTCTAATATATATCATATATACATATATATACATCGGATTCATATATACAAGTTTCACCGATCGATCAATCCATTTGTTCATATCCAACATGTACTAGTTAATTACAACATCTATACAAAAATTGCGAGCTATATGTTATTTGGATGAAGATAGTCCTTAAGACCTAGCTCTTCCCATCTCCTTAGCGGCGCATACTCTACAAACAGCCCCAACTCATTTGTCCACATTGAAACGGGTGGCCTTCATGAACTACCATGTCTAGAACAAACTTGCGGATGCGCATGCATGTGCTTTGAACCGCATCTCGTCGGTAAGCCCTTTGTAGTACCCCTTTCCACATGGTTCTTTGAGTCCTTGGTGTCGGTAGCTGGATTTGTACCTTTGCGAGGCCCCGAGGAACTCAGCCGCAGACGAAGAATCCACACAAGTTTGATCCGTGCGGTTTGTTTGAGGCCCCACACACAATAAACCGGTGTTATTAGTAATATCGAAGCTATAGCTAGGTAGTCGTACTAAGAAAAACTATGTTTCATTTACGTCAGGAAATCTCGCTTGATTTTGAGTGTATCTCCATTGCGCTCCTTACACTTCTAGGATCGTCGATCCCGCCAGTTGGATCCTTCAAGTATTGCTTGTAAGCGCACGAAATGCACTATATTGTCAACGATATATGATATTCGACTCTAGTAATTGAATAAGGAGTTCATCGATCACTTACAATCTCAAGATTTTTCGAATTGTAAAGTCGTGCGGGTTTGTGCCTCGTAGTGAGTCAAAGACAACGGCCCTCCCATCTGAGGAAAGATCATGAAACAGATCCAATGTCCCACGAGCCCCATTCCGTATTGGTAAGGCGCCGAATACATCGATACCCATTTTCCTTGACCTTTTTTTCGCCGATATGACGTACTCGCTACCTCCAACTTCTTAGCTCTTTCGTTCTTATCCCGGATCTTACGTCTTTCCAAGTCAAGTTCACGGTCGGGATGGTCCGCTCTTAGCTTATAACCGATGACCTGTCTCTCACAAATGTGCCATGGAGAGAGGTAAATAATACCATTCTTTAACTTGTGGCTGCATCGGGCGCTCAACCTACAAGGACATGTGGCCGGGCATAGGTACCTTTGAAACAAAGAATCTATATACGGATGCAAGGGACATGTGCAAGTAAAATTGCGCTTACATCGTAAACAAGGTGACTTGGGCGCCTTGGTTTTCTTCGCCCCCCTTCTTTTTTTTTCGCCCGCCCTGAATCGAGGTCATCGTCCCACACGACATCCGGCATTCCGCTTGTATTGACTAGCGCCCAAGTGCGGACAAGCGGGTCAAATCGTCTTGTCGCCCCGATATAGGATTTATTTGGGGCAGGCATCAAACTTCTTCACTTTCATCGCCATGGCGGATCAACTTCTTAGCACGAACGTACTAGCGGGAACCTTGTTAGGCGTTGGATACGTGGAGGGGTAACTAACGAGCTCATTGAAGCTAGTGTCGAGACCGACCATGGCGAGACTTCAACATCGGCAAATTCGAGGGTAAAACTTCGGCTGGCCGTGCAACCCTCCGGTTTGTCTTTGTAAAGCGGATCAACTGGCCGCTGCACGCTTCATCTGTTTGAAGTTCTCCAACCATCTCGGGCACCCAAAGCGGAATGTTGTCCTCATCGAGTCGGTTGACCAAATCTTCAAAAACCCGGACATCCTCTGGCGTCATAGGATTCTGCTAAGTCCCCTCCACCACCACCACCGTCATCGTCGTCATCGTCACGTCGGTAGTCTTTCAAACAAATCGATGGAATTGGACCGGTGGTGGACTTTAGAAATCTTGATCGGGAATTTCTTGTCGGCCGGTGGATCGAAGGGTGGAACTTCTTCGCCGTGAAAAGTCCGGACCAAATAGTCACCGGCGAAGCCATTCATGATTAGGTGAGATCGCACGACGATGTCGAGAACGCCAGATTCTTGCATTTTGGCGCCACAGGGATGATCGGGCTGTTGAATTATCTTGTGCGTCGTTCGCTCGAGCAACAAACTTCTTCACCTCATCAAAGTATTCGTCATCAACCCTCTTCATCTCATACATCCAGTGGGCTCGGTGCCTCTCCATCCCGATCCCTGCTCTTCCAAAAATCTTAGTGCCGTTACATAGTACTTAAACCAAAAAAAAAAAGAAGAAGTCCCACCATAGATCTAGATCTTGAGAAAGGCGTTTTCTCTCTCCTCATGGATCTAGATTTAGAGAGGGGATGAAAAAAGAGGTAAAGAAAGATGAAAAGAGGCATTTACCGATCAATAAGTGTCTTCTCCTCCCCAAATCAAAGCCAAAACACCCAAATCAAAGTTTTTGTCAAAATTTTGATCAAAACCTCCCCCACAAAGAGTTGGAAGAGGAAGTTAGGTGGAGAAGATGAAGGGGCGGCGGCGAATTTATAGGCCGCGGCCTTTTGCGGGTGGGCGGTGCCCGCCACGCAAAAGAAGCGGCGGCGTGGCGGGCGCACGCAACGCGCCCGCCACGCTTAATATGTTTTTGCGTGGCGGGCGCGTTACGGCGCCCGGTGGTGGCGCGGCGTGGGCGAGCGCCCGCCACGTGTGGCGGCGTGCGGGGGCGATCATTGCGGTGGCGGGTTGAAATTGCGCCCGCCACGGAAAAAGAAATGGGCCGCAAAAATCGGGTTACTAGTGGATGGATAGATTACTATCTACTCCTATCATTATTCTCGTAAGTTTGAAGTATGATAGGGTAGAGAGAATCCATCCATCTAGGTTGTTCCTACGCGCTAGGTTTGTGTAGTGCGGTTGCATGAGGAGACCCAAACCACATTGTTAACGTTCACTATCATGTGAACTCGAAAGATGTGGCTTAGGTAAACTCCCTACTGAGGACAAGACTTAGGGTTAGCGACACATACGCTCATGCATATGTATGTGTCTAGGGTTAGCGAGGGTTAGGGTTAGAGAACCTAATCTAGGGTTAGCCATACACGTGGTTACACGGGGGGGTTGCGGGGCGTATCTATGTACATAGAGACACGTATACTAGGGCATGTGTTATGGAGTACACATGTACGAGTATACGGTTAGGTTAGAGAGGTTAGCCATGCGTAGACATAGTCGATAGGTATATACGTATGTTTATTTATATCTCAAAATACCCTTTGCATACATGTATATACATATATAACCTATCGCATACATCTAGCATGTGGACAACTACGTGTATGTATATTCGAGTATTCATGTACGTGAGAGTGTACACACATACAAGAATATACGGTGCAAGGTGTGGGTTAGCGGAAGGGGTAAATTAGGGTTTACGTAAATCTACTGGCGTGCGATTAAATAAATAAAACAAAGCGCACAACATAAACTAGAATTTAAATGGGCATCAAATATTAGGACAAGGGCATGAATAAATGGTTTATGATTTTGGAAGAATTTAGGAACTGGAATGAAGTGATTTGGAGTTGGAATGAAAAAGATATTAATTTCCAAAGTTTTATTAAAGAATTTATAAAATAATTGAACTTTGGAAATTAATCTAGAATTTTTGGTAAAAGCAATGAAGGTGAAACTGCATGGGTAGGGTTATGTGTGTACCTAGTTTATTTAGAAATTTTCTGAGAATTTTCGGAAGGCTGGAAAATGTATTTTCAGTCCCCTGTGTACGTCTCCCGTGTGCACGTAGCAATTTCCCTTGCACTGACGCGTGGGGTCCAGACTGCAGTCAAGTTGACTGGCAGCTGGTCCACAGGTCATGGACCGATCTGGTGGACCAACTCTCCTCCTGTGTTGTGTTGAGTTCACGTGGACCGGGTGCACGTGGAAGGAAAAGGGGAGGGGATAAGGATTGGGTGTGCTCTGCTCTTCGTTGTCGCCGTTCGTCGTCTCCTCGTTCAGCGCCGCGTGAGAGACCACAGAGAGGGAGGGGAAGCGGCCGGCGGAGCTGGGCTGGCGGTGTTAGGCGGCGTGGTGTGCTGAGCGGATGGCAGTGGTGGCGCGGCGCGGCGGTGAGCTGCGTGGGCGGCGTGTTCTGGCGGGCGGCGCGGTGGCGAGCTGCGAGCGCGGCTGCGGCATACCGGTGGTGGGCAATGCGGCGAGCTGGGAAGTGGAGCGGTGCGGTGGCGCGCTGTGGTGGCGAGGGGCTGGTGGCAGCGTGGAGCGGCAGGCGACTAGGTGGGCGAGGCAGTGGCCGTGGGCGGAGCGCGTCCGTGCGCGCGGCATGGCGAGGCTGAGCGGCAGAGCCGGGGAAGTGAGCGTGGCAGCAGAGGGAAGAGGAGAGGAGCTCAGGGAGGAAGGCAGAGGCCGAGCTCGAGGGGCGAGCTCCACCGGCGGCCATGGACGGGTATTTATAGTCGGCGAGGTGAGGGGTGCTCGCCGGGATATTTTCCGGCAAGGCGGGATGGGCTGGCGGTGAGCTGTCGAGCTGTGCAGGGTGGCAGGGAGGGCTGGGGTTGAGCTGGCGGGGAGGTGATGGGACGTGTCGTGGCAGGGCTCCATTGATGGCGGTTGGCGGCGAGCTGGTGTTGACCGGGGTACAGTGGCCGCGGCGGCGGCGACTCGACGGCAAGACGGCGCTGTGATAGCTGGCGTGGTGGTGTAGCGTGGACATGAGCACAGCGGTGGCGTTGTCGTGGTCGGACGCGGGGTGTACGCGGAGAAGATATTTTCTCCTCCGGTGCTGTTCGTGTGCGTGGGATGAGGAGGATGGAGGTGGGAGAAGGGAATGACAGGTGGGGGCCACTCGTCATTGGAAGAGAAGGGAGATGGGATGTGCTGCTGTTGCTATACTGGATGGGCCGTGCGTGGGAGAGGAGAAGAGAAAGGGATTGGGCCTGCTGCTGCTTGGGTTAGGAGAGTACTAGAAACCACGCGCGGCGTTGCCGCTACTACTGCCAGCGTTGGTTGCAGCTCCATCCATTTCTATTGGAGCAAAACAACCAATAGCTGCTTTTGAAACGGGTCAATGGAATCCTTTTCAACACGCAGGCTGTGTTGCTCCCAAAACACTACAAAAGCATTTTATTGAACTACATGTAAACGCATGCATATCTTAAATAGTGGAATCCATGACAGCAGGGGAATATGCATGTTATGAGTTTATGTAAATATTTTAATTTCAAAGGGTAATGGTTCATCATTTAATAGCATAAGTAATACAAGTGGTTATGGCTGTACAGGTGTTTACATTTGTGTTCCTTTAATTCTTTTCTTCCATTAACCAGTCAATATGGAGTTTAGTAGAACTCGCTTTTAGTCTTTCTTACACAGAAAAAGAAGTTTCTAGGTGAAAACTCTGTTTATCCAATTACACATTAATTAATAATACTTTAAGATTTTGATGGCATCAATTTCTCTCGCATAAGGTCCAGTTGGTATCAGACAAAGGTGGATCCTGCAGATTGCTAATAGCAAAGGTATTGCACATTCTTAATGAATTATTACATCTCGTGAGGGACAGACAGAAAGCACCACTCATTTTTGTTTGGGAAGTTTACATAGCTTATTGGTGTAGAACTGTCACAGTGCACTTGGAGATCCACAAATAGTTGGGTAGCAGAAAAATATGGGACATAATACTGAATCATAGAATCACTGCCATTTAACACCAATGGAACACCAGCCTGATAAGCACTCCATTCCCTGAAAATTCCCAAGTGAATCCATGGCATCACCACCTCGCCGCATCCTTAGGCTGCTGCAGGCTTGTCTGCAGTGGAAAAATTTTGGAGCTAGTCAGTAGAAACGGGAACTGGTATTTCAACGAAAAAAAATTAAAGGGTATTGTCATGGATCAAGAATATAGTACAAACATTATTACTACATATACACGTATAGAAATAAACAGTGTCATCCAAATTGCACTGTATTTATTTGTCAGAGATCAATTCGCTCAAATGTAAAGTCCAGATATATAGCAATGGAACTGTAGATAAAGTTATTATAACAGGTGGTCAAGTGCAGCAATTCCAGATATATAGCAATGGATAGATAAAGTTATTATAACAGGTGGTCAAGTGCAGCAATTCGGAAACTTGAAGACTCGTGGATTATTTCACCAATGTTGTCACTAACAACGTGTGAAGTATAAAACATTGATCTCAAGTCCCATACGAACCAGTGCAAATATCTGTACATTTCAAGTTATCATCAGTAATCATGGTCATCTTCTTTTGATTCAAAGAATGAATGTGTCTTTCAATATACAATCATCAACCATATAGCTAAACGACTACATCAGACTAAATTCTAGATCCCGATCCATTGTTTAGCCTTTAGTGCAGTGTTTCTGTGGACTCGTCTGCTTGGCTTGGCAAATACAGACTCTTCTGCTTGGCTTGGCAAATGCAGTAGAAATTGGCACAACGACTATAACAATTCTATCTATATCTTATCCCCTTTCTATCCATCGGTGTCCCTTTCCGATCAACCACAGCAGATATCTCTTCGAAGCAACACCCTACAACACAACAGTATACATACTGGAGCAGCAGAGAGCAAGCCGGAAAATACTGGAGCAGCAGAGAGCCGGGAAATACCTTGGACAAGTACTGCGCGGTGACGGAAGGTGTCGTGGAGGAGATAAACCTCTCCAAATTCCCAGCCTCCTCCGACCACTGTAGCCGGGCCCGTGGTAGTCCTGGACACCACGGACGGCTTGGACGATGTCAGCGACGAAGAGTCGTCGGAATCCACCCGCCTTTCCACATCCGCTCACGGCACCCGGCGGGCGGCGGCGGCGGGCGGCATCGTCGCCCGTGGCGACGGCGACGAGGACAGCGACAGCGGGGACGCGGACGCAACCGCAGCGCAAACCGCTGTTGTTGCCCGTGCTGCTCCTAGCGTCGTGACGTGGGGAGGGTTATAGAACCTGTTCTCCGGCACGCCACGGGAGGACGAGGAGGCTGGGCCGCCGGATGAGTTTGCCATGCCGACGGCGGCGGCATTAGGGATGGGTCAGTGGGGCTGGGCTATGGTTTTGCGCGGGATCGGGTATTGGGGAATTGCGGCGGGCCAGTGCTCTATTCTCGCGCTAGCGTTATGAGCCGTGGGAGAGCTGGATGTTCGTGAAGGGTCGAGACAGCACGGCTGGGATGGTTAGCGATCAACGGTTTGTGTCATGCCCACGAAGGAATCCGATGGTCGTTATAAAAGAAGTGACGTGGCCCAATCCCTGGCCCGAGCTTGGCTCTGGTTTAGAAGTACAGAGATGAGCCCGTGGCTGTTTTCCTTTGCATAATTCCTTTTCTATTATCATTTTCCAATTGTAATATATACACACATATATAGGTATATATATTCCTGTGTGTATATAGCCATAATCCTATATAGTTTTATATACATTTATTTAGATGCACATACTCACGTATGTATGTGTATCCATGTATATATTCATGTGTATATATAGGAAACGGCTTCATGTGTTCTTTCCCAGAAAATGAACTAGGTCTCGAAGGATTTTGTAATTGGAAATGTGGCGCTTGGGATGGATGGAGATATGGTTGGTAACCCAAGGGAAAGGGTCGACGGAAAATAATATTTGATGGAGAATGATCAAGGGTAACAAATATTTGGTGGGGGTGTCAAGGAAGGGTATTTGATGGAGGATTTAGATGGACGGAGATCAAGGAATTTAATATTTGATGCCAGATAAATTCTAGTAGAACAATACTAGAGCAAGCAAGCATGGCAACAATCAAACAAGGGCCTAATTTTCTATATGGTAAATTTGATGCATGGTTTTCGAAAACGGACTTTGGGTTGTGTGAACAAATAAATCAAGTTTTAGTTGATAATTATAAAAGTTCAAATTTTTAGTGATTTTAAAATGATGCAAAAACACGGGTGTTACAGCCACGTGCTTGCAGGACTCAGGCGACCCTCCTCTCCATGCGCCATCACATTCGAGGTGAGAGACTTTACCCATAGATCCCCCGTCGGTCGTCTTAGTCCTAGCTTCTGTAGCAGGAGACGCCGTACTGACGCGGGCGTGACCGGTTCTGCGATCCGCAACGAGTGTCTGGGTGCGACGAGTAAGCTCAAGTGGGCGCTGGCCTACGCTGCCAAGGTCAGCATTGTTTTTCCTCACTCCCTCGTTGTTTTGTCACACGGTTGTGTTGCTTGTTGATTTGAGAGTTCAAGTACGTGTGCTTCAAGTAGCAACAAATCTTTGTGAGTATTTTATGTATATAAAAAAAGTCTTTGATCTAATATATCATATTTTTTTGTGCTTCAAGTGTACAATGCTATGTTTGGTGACCGGTTCTATCGAAGATTGATGGAGTGAGCCTATTTCGATATCTTAATTCAACGAAGTGTTGAATCAGACAATGGGAGGATAACTCCAGCAATAACTTTTTTTTTTTTTCAGAGCAGTGCAAAATGAATTGCAAAACCAGCCACTATGGTACTGTATTTAGGGAGTTTTAGAAACCATCCTTGTTAACAGACAACAACCCTATCAGTTTCATGTTTTAGTATCAACTAAGATGTTAAAACATTCAAGGGTGGTTTTTATTGCACCTCGGTAATTATCCTGTTTGTTCCAATTTTTGAGTGTGTCTTCTATGTTTCACAATGCAATATTTTTTATTTAATAGTTATTATCTTTGTGATTTTAAGATAGTTGTTACTGTTGCTGAGGGAAGGGGCAAAAAGACACCCAAGGGGGCAACAATATCTAGGTATCCTCTCATAAAACCTGCTCTATGGTTGTTATCAGAAATCAGAGTACATTTTCGGTGCCTAAGCCAACTGTTCTCCTTCCTCATCAGTTCATTCTCTATTTTTAACCTAGAATTATCGATCTCCACTTTAAGCAACAGGGAATGTGTCATCATTCAGAATGATTACCACATGATCAAATAACTCAAGTATGAATGTAAAAAATATGTCACTAAAAAGACGAGGTGTCGGGCCAGTATCTAAGTGATCCGCTTTTCTCGGTGAGTGAGAGTGGAGGCGACTGGAGGGTGGTGCTCCGGGAATCGCTGCGGCGGCTGCCTTGCGGCCGCGGCTTCCCAAGCGAGTCAGTGGAGATCACCACTCCATGCTCAGCGGTGGTCGCCATGGAGTTGGTGAGGTGGATTGCTCATCGCCATTTCGTTCGTTTCGTCGGGCCATCGACTTGTTCGATGGTGGGACCGAGGCGATCCCAAGTCGGCGATGTTCGGTGCGGTGAGTTCAAGACTAGGGGACATTGAGGGAGATCTCGGGGTATGGAACCTACCACGGCGACCACCCCCGTTGTCGCCGAGGGTGACATCACCTCGACCGATACTCCCTCCATGGCCGAATGTGTCCCTCATCGGCAATGGTGGTAGACCCGGTCGGGGTGGGGGTCGACGCTTCACCCTCGCTCCTAAGACGAGGAGCGCGCTTTACCCCACACCTAAGCCGCAGGCGAGACGATTGTTGCGGAGAGGGATGCACGGCGATGCAAGGAAGGCCGGCTGGCCTTGTCTTCGTTCGTGGAGATGGTGGCAGACGCTTGTCAGAGACCAAAGCCGATTCACGCCGGAACTACTTCCAAGTTTTGGGCAAGAATGGGTGAAGATTCTTCGGACGATGAAGAAGAGGATACCTCTACCCCGGAGTTTATCAACGATGCGTTGTCCGCCGGCTTCTCAGTTGATCAGCTCGTCGCCGCGGAGAAAGTTCTTCAAGGTACCGTTCTTAGCTCTAACGATACAAAGCTCCCAAACTCTATAGTGGAGACAATGGTGCATAGAAAATTAAAAACCGTAGCTCCATGGCAAGGGCCGCTGCCACCGCATCGTGTTTCTCCCCAGAGAACATTGGGCGACTGTTTCGCAGCGGTATCCAATCATGCAGTAATCGGAAGCGGCAGATGCCTACCGTTGTTCTCGACTCGGTAGTTGGGCGGCCGCGGCAATCGTGTCGTTTTCTCGACCTACGATCTCGGATCAAGCAAGGAGTTTGAATTTGAATTTGAATTGTTTTGAAAAGATAGAGAAGGATGGGTTTGATGCGGTCTTTCCGCCGCTACGGGGGGAGGCAAGCACGATTGAACCGATCGTTTGCCAAACGATAGTAACGACGCGCAGCCACCGCAAATAACGTTGCCTTCTCAGTCCACAATACAACTCGGGCCGGGTCTAACATTCAGGTCCACGAGGGGTTTGTGCGTTCTTTTCCGACGTATGGGAACCAAGTACCCTAGACCTCCCAAGCCGGCACCAGTTCAGCCGCCACTAGTCTCTCCCAAACCCTCATTCGTCGAGGTCGCGAGGAGATCCATGGCGGCGCAGGGAGGTGCACCGGGTGGGGGTTTTGGCGGTCGCGGTGGAGGTAGAGGTGGACAGGGATACAACTCGGGTTTTGTCCCCGGCTTTGATCCGGTTTTGTTGGAGGAAGAGGACGTCGCGGCTTCAATCGGGGCCGTGGTCGCGGCTATGGGTTCGGTGGAGGAAGAGGTGGTCATGGCGCCTATGGCTATGCCCCCATGGTGGTTACAACGAACTCGCCACGGGTACCATGCCCATGGTCGTGGACGCCGTGCCCGTGGCGGTTGCTATGGCTATGGGCGCGGAGGAGTTCATGGTGGTCACCGCTATCCGCAGCAGCAGCGCGCACACACCGTGGAGGAGGGTTCGCAACAATGCCGGCTTTGTTCAACAAGAGGTGGCGCTGGACCTCATGATCCGGGCATGGGGCCAGCGGTCCATCATCAGGCGCCGGCGCATCAAGGCACCATCGGAGGGGGTCGACTACCGGCCATGGGGCAAAGATGCCGGCATGGCGGTTTTCCCCGCCGCTCAAGGACACCCGTGGTGCCAACCCTAACGGTATCCCCTGTTGTTCAAGGGCACCAGGAGGCCAACCCCAACGGTGCGTTGCATGGCCAGCAGGCGGGGTCTGTAGCGGGTGCTGCCATGGCGGGCGCTCCTATGGCCAACCTCCAAAGATGCCGGGTGGCGTCATTCACCCGGCGACAAGCCGCCATGGCCGGAACCTCCACGGCCAACTTGGTGGGAACATCCTCGACCAACGGCCAGCTGGTGGGGTGTTCCGTCGGCCGCCAGCCAGCGTAGGCGGGTAATCGCGGGCGGGCCGTGGTGGCGAAAGTGCTTCCAAGACCAACTTCGGTGGAGGCTGCAGCGGCTCAAGCAGTGGTGGAAGCGAAACCGGTGAAGCAAGTCGACGCGATGGTGGTCGATGCAACGCGACGTGGGCGCTTCTGTTCGTTCAACACAAGGTACTTCAGAGGGTCTCGCAATGCTAGGTAAAGCTCATGATATCCTAGAATCAAGAATTCAAGGGGCCAAGAAAAATAAAGGAAAACCTCGCCGCTATACTAAAGGTCATACAATCCATGAGTGCATTGTAGTCCTGTGTTGTGAAATTTGTTTTGGGGATCATTCAGTAAAGTTGTGCCCAAACAGCAAAAAAACTAATACAAGTGCTATTCCTTGTGGTTATGCTGTAGAGGGCCTCGGATTTTATTTCATTCCAAAAGTTGACAACCCAAAAGATAATATGCAAGAAACTAGAGCTGTGGTGCGTGTTCTTGAAGGTTCTTTTACTGTCAATCAATTGGCAGTGGAACTAGAAAGACTTCGCCCCGGTAAGAATCACAAGTGGAAGATTCAGACAACAGGAACTGGTGCATTTATTGTCAATTTTCCTTCAGCTGACTTACTGGAGACAGTGTCAAACTCGGGTCCCATGGATGCCAGGGAAGTGGAAGGAAAAATTAGATTTGAAAAGGGAGTTGATAATGAAGTTTACAAGAGAGAGATTCCGAAGGTTTGGGTCCAGTTCAGAGGTTTACCCCATGAGTTCAAATAATTCCCAATTATTTGAGCTATTGGAACAATTTTGGGAGTGCCTAGAGCTGTGGACACCATCTTCACAAAAAATACTAGAAGGGCGAGAATGAAAGTAGCTGTGCTAGACCCATCTCTTATCCCAGAATTTGTGGATATAGTTATTGGGGATTATGTTTACGAGCTACAGTTTGCAGTTGAAAGAGAGAACCTTGATGGTGAGCCTCAAGTCATTGACATGGACTCTACCAATGAGGGTGACCCAAAGGCTGATGATCCCAAGGGGACAAGACTAAAAAAATGATGAAAATGGTGGGAGTTCGAGAGGAAAACATGGACATTGATGGGAACATAGGTGATGCTCCACCCGATGGCGTGGGGATGGTGAGAAGGCACCGGACCGGTCGGGCGATGCGGCAGCCCGGGTGGCACAATCATCGGTCTTGAGCTGTCCAAGCCTCCCCAGATAAGTGAGAAGCCAAGAGCTGTGGTATCCCAGTCAGGTGTGGGAGAATGGAAAACTGTTTTGTTGCCCCAACAGGCTGATTCTGGGATTGTCAATAATAAGCTACCTAGTGAGACAGTCTCACCTTTGAGATCCAGCAAGAGGAATGCTGCTACGGTGGATCAAGATTCGTGGAGAAGGCTGCCAAGCTCAAGGCAAAGAAGAACTTGGAGCTGGTCAACGAAAAAAGGTACAACACAACATCCCCATCTTTTTTTTTAATAGAGATGATTTATTTTTTTCAAGAGTCGGCAAATGCCCTAGGGGTGGTGTTAGGTAAAAGCAGGATAAAGATTGTCTAAATTCAATCAAACTTTTTAAAAGATTTAGAACATAGTAGAATGCTACATAGTGCTAATTTAAACATTGACAAGTCGGTTTTGGATGTTGATGAGGCAACCCAGAATGCTCATTTGAAGACAACGTGGATGTAGACACTTTAAATTTCATTTGCTCGGAAATAATGGAGGGGCTTGGTGATGGGGGTTGTGATGCATTGATCTTACCCCTATATCATCGTCTAAGAAAAAGAAGCGCCCCAAGACTAATAAAAAAAATAAAAATAAAAGCCGTTAAAGATGAAAGGAATTTTCTGGAATTGTAACGGTTTTGCGGATACTAAAAAATATAGATTCCTTTCAGATTTAACAAAAGAGAAAAACCTAGATTTTATTGCCTTATCGAGAAAACAGTAGAGCTAGCTTTCCATAAAAAACTCTTAGGGTGTGTTTTTGGCTTTTGAAAAGGCCGCTGGGTGGCTTTTGTAAAAGTAGCTTTGACAAAAGCTGCTGTGAGATGGTTGAAAGGCCGTTTGGTTGAGTTGTTGTGGCTTTTGGAAAAGTCACCTTCACTTACAAGCAGGCCCCACAAGTCATACACAGTTTGGACCCTTCTTACAAGTGGGCCCGTGTGTCATCCTCACATCCTTTCTTTTACCTCACATCGCAAGGACGGGGAGGCGCCGCCGCCGTGGATGTGCCCCGCAGGGACGTTGGAGGAGGACCTCGCCCGGCCGGAGTTGGGACCTCGAGCCGCCATGCCTGCGCGCCCTCCCGCATCACCACCGCGGCGCACCACCCTGTGGAGTCGGAGCCGCCGCGGGATCTCGCGCCATACGTGGAGTACGTGCCGCCGCAGGAGGCGGCTAGTGCCGCGAGCCCGCGGGGGACGGGGCCGCCCGGCTAGTGCTTGCCGGAGCCCGAGGGGGGACGGGGGCCACCCGTCGGAGCTAGAGGGGGGAAGGGACCGCCGCAAAGATGCCGTCGACCATGACGTCCACGCCCGGATCTCGTGTTCGGTGAGCGGGAAGAGTAGAGGAGGTCCGGGAGAGGGGCGGTAATTTGGGGCTCGCCGCTAGCGGGGAGGGGCCGCCCCCCGTAGGGGGGCCGCCTTGGTTTGGGTTGGGGCGGCGGCGCCGGTTCGGCCGGGCGGGTCTAACGGGAATAGTTGATAACGGGAGAAAGAAACGAAACAAAACGGCGGTAAGTGTGTAATGGATGGCGGTGGGTAATTTTTCCTCCAAAGGCGGGTGAAAGCGCGGGGGTAGAAGTGCTTTTGATTTGTACTAGAAAAAGTCGCGGCTTTTGGCAAAAGCATTTGTGGGTTTTTGAGCCCTTTGGTTGGCTTTTGGCTTTTGGCAAAAGCAAAAGAAGGTAAAAGCCCAACCAAAGGGACCCTTAATACCATATGTCTTTGGTAGAGATTTTCTTTGGCATTGCATGGCTCCACGGGGGTAGATCCGGTGGCATGGTTCTAGGAGTACATTTGCAAACTTTTGATGTTGGTCGAATTGAGGAGGGTGATTTTTATATTCGATGTAAGTTACACCACAAGGAATTTGATTTCAAGTTTAATTTAATTTCAATCTATGGCCCGGCTCAAGCGGAGCTAAAGTCCAATTTTTATCCGAACCGGTACGCAGTATATTCAAAAGAAACCATACCAAGTTATTATAGGTGGTGACTTTAATATTATTTGTAGGCGGATGAGAAGAATAACGACAATTTTAATGACAGATGGACATTCATGTTTAATGCGTAATAGACACTCTAAATCTCGTGGAAATAGACTTTGTGCGGTAGAAATTTCACTTGGGCTAATAATTTGCCAAATCAAACCTTCGAGAAATTAGACGAGTTTTAACTTGCAATGACTTTGAGTCTCAAAGTATCCTAATACTACGAGTTTATCCTCTTACTAGAGAAATTTCTCGATCATACCCCACTACTATTATCTATCAACAGTGCGTCTACAACATATCAACCTTAGTTCAAATTTGAATTAGGTTGGTTGTTGAGGGATGGTTTCTGTGAGATGGTGTCACAGGTATGGCAGAATACGATAGTTGATGGTTCACCCATTGAGCGATGGCAAGCAAAAATTAGCAAACTCCGTCGGCATTTAAGAGGTTGGGCTAAGCACGTTAGCGGGATATATAAAAAAAAAAAACAAATCTCCTAAATAAATTGGATGTGTTAGACAAAAAGCAAAGCTTACTATGCTAACTAAAACCGAGAGGGATCTAAAACATGTTCTAAATGAAAGGTCTGGCTGAACTTCTAAGAGAAGAAGAGCTAAAAGTGGTACCAAAGGGCTAAGGTGAAACATCTTTTAGAAGGTGATGCGAATACTAAGTATTACCACCTTTTAGCCAATGGTAGACACGTAAAAGCTCGAATCTTTCAACTTGAGGATGGTAATAATATTATAACTGGTGATGCTCAACTTAAAGAGCATATTACTAGTTATTATAAAAACCTTTTCGGTCCCTCCGAAGAGTCGTTAATTGCATTAAATGAATTTGGGACGGGTGACATTCCCCAAGTGTCGGATGTAGAAAATGATTTCTGGTAGAGCCATTCACTCAAGAGGAAGTCGAACAACCATTTTTCAAATGGAACATAATAAAGCTCCTGGTCCGGATGGGTTCCCTTCAGAATTCTATCAAGTTTTTTGGGACTTAATTAAAGATGATTTGATGACTTTGTTCAATGATTTTCATCAAGGAACATTACATCTTAATCGTCTTAATTTCGGTAATATTATCCTGTTACCCAAGAAGAAGGATGTGAGGATTGTTCAACAATGAGACCTATCGTTTGTTGAATGTATCTTTAAAATCTTCACTAAGGTAGCAACAAATTGATTATCTACCATTGCCCAAAAATTGATAAGACCAACCCGCATTTGCCTTTTACCCGGAAGAAACATTATGGAAGGAGTCATCATCTTGCATGAGACAATTCATGAATTGCATACCAAAAACAAGATGGAGTAATTTTTAAAATTGACTTCGAAAAAGCTTATGATAAAGTTAAGTGGAATTTCCTACAACCTTAAGAATGAAGGGTTTCTCTCCAAAGTGGTGTGATTGGATAAAAAAATTTACCCAGGGGGGTAATGTAAACATTAAGTTTAACGATCAACTTGGGCAATACTTCCAAACTAAAAAAGGTTTAAGACAAGGTGACCCCATGTCTCCTATACTATTCAATATAGTGGGTGACATGTTGGCTGTACTAATTGCAAGAGCAAAGGAAGCGGTCGGATAGATGGGGTCATTCCTCATTTGATCCAAGATGGTTTGTCCATCCTTCAATATGCGGATGACACAGTAATTTTTTTGAGCCATGATGTTGAAAAGGCGGTTAACATGAAATTGTTATTAAGCACCTTTGAACAACTATCTGGTTTAAAGATTAATTTCCACAAAAGTGAGATCTTTTGCTTTGGACAAGCTAAGAATCATGAGCAGTTTTATTCGCAATTGTTTGGGTGTGCCATTGGTAAGTACCCTTTTAGATATCTTGGCCTACCAATGCACTTTAAAAAATTGTCTAATAAGGACTGGAAATTTATAGAAGAAAGAATCGAGAAGAGACTTAGTAGTTGGAAAGGCAAGCTGCTCACGGTAGGGGGGCGTCTTGTCCTTATAAACTCGGTGCTCTCCAGCTTACCGATGTTTATGATGTCTTTCTTCGAAGTGCCAAAAGGGGTACTAGAAAAAATAGAGTGTTTTAGGTCTCGATTTTTTTGGCA
This sequence comes from Hyparrhenia diplandra, assembly GCA_015847255.1. Classification (NCBI taxonomy): domain Eukaryota; kingdom Viridiplantae; phylum Streptophyta; class Magnoliopsida; order Poales; family Poaceae; genus Hyparrhenia; species Hyparrhenia diplandra. Next base: position 187,544 of record JADLZK010011678.1, read on the forward strand.
AAACGATCAGCGACAAGAGAAAATATAGATTGGTCAAATGGGATGTTATACGCCAACCTAAGGATCAAAGCGGACTAGGTATCCATAATCTGGAAATTCAAAACAAATGTTTGCTTAGTAAGTGGCTATTTAAATTACTAAATGAAGATGGTATATGGCAAGAATTACTAAGGAACAAGTATATTAAAAATAAGACTCTATGCAGTTGTGAGAAGAAACCAACAGATTCACATTTCTGGAGAAGTTTGATGAATGTTAAAGATAGCTTCTTCAAGTTAGGTCATTTTAGTGTCAAAGATGGGTCACAAACACGTTTTTAGATTGATACTTGGCTAGGGAATAAACCTCTCAAAGATAACTTTCCAGGCTTGTTTAATATTGTTAGGAGAAAGCAAGATACCATAGCTAACATACTAAGTTCTCCCATACTAAACGTTTCTTTTAGGAGGAATCTAGTGGTGGTAAACTTATCTCATTGGCTTCGTGTTGTGTCATCCTTACAACATATTAACTTAACTCAAGAAAGAGATGTCTTTGTATGGGATCTAAAAGCCTACGGATTGTTTACGGTCAAGTCCATGTATCTTCGCTTTAATTAACAATGGGGTGAGAGTGTCACAAGATATTTGGAAGATAAAATTACCAATGAAAATAAAAAATTTTATGTGGAAAGGTGTTGTTTTAACCAAAGATAACTTGGCTAGGAGGAATTGGAATGGAGATAAACAAGTGCTCTTTTACGTCATCTTCTGAAACAATTCACACCTATTTTTTGATTGCTTCTATGCCAAAATTTTGTGGCGCTCTGTACATTTACTTTTTGGTTTAACACCGACTTTGAGTATAAATGACTTGTTCCACAATTGGTCTAAAATGGGGAACAAAAAGTACAATACATTGTTATTAACAGCAGCATCTACACTTATATGGGCAATCCGGTTAACAAGGAATGAAGTTGTTTTTGACAAATGCAAACCAAAAACTCTTTTGCAGGTACTATTACGAGGAACTCATTGGCTCGTCGGTTAATCGCTGCGACACGTCACCTAGAAGTGTCGGCATTATCATTCTTCGGTTCCGGTGGTTGGCTATCACGAGAGACATGTTGGTTATGTTTAGTCAAAGACATTTTATTCCTTGTTTTGTCGGTTTGGAATGTGGCTGGAGTTTGTATCCAGCAAAACTTTTTCTGTTTTTGAACTCTGTAATAATTGGTACGATTCTATCCACGGATAGATGAAGTCGGATTTTTATCCTTTATCTAAAAAAAAGACGAGGTGTCACTAACCAATTAATTAATAATAAAGAGATAAGCATGCACCACAGTTTAGGAAATTGTTAAATATAGCTTTGAGATATTATTCCATCACTAACAGCTCTCTTTGGAAAACATCCTAAGTACCCTCCGATGTATTCACATGATATGATTTGCTGCTACTTACCTATATATGCAAGAATGTGTGCTTCAGGTATGCTTGGTTCATCAGCGTTACATTGTACGATTGAATACACTGGCACTGAGTCATTCTTGATTGGTTTACTAAAAAGAATGTATGCTACCATTTTGTGGTGGTGCAGTGGCCATGTCAAGACTTGAGCGGCAAAGCAGTGACTCGGTAGCCTAGGGCTTGTGACCTCATTCAGTTAAGGTCACGTGGTCGTGCATACTCAACTTGGTACCCTATGGTTCCTTAGCTGATGACAAAAACACATATGGTAGCCTTGCCATGAATCATTGACTCAACGTGGCGGCGTGGTGCAGCTCTTGGAGCAAAGTCGTTGATCGAGCCCAAGCGTCGCTAAAGAATGGTCGAGAAGATGTGTTGGAACTTAAGGATGGTATGAAGATGTGTTGGAACTTATTCACGCATGAAATAAACGGATATCGAAGATATCTTAGGTGAATTACGAAAAGTCCATACAATAGAGTTTATGGGATTGCGACACCACGGTATACGTGGATCGTGTTACTTTCACAAAACTTACATGTTTGGATTAAATGTCACTTTAGTATCTCCATTGTATAATTTCCCAATATTGTTATCTTATCATGCGATCCATATGTTTTTATATAAAATTAAGTTATCCGTAGCAACGCGCGGACACCATACTAGTCAATACATAATCTACAAGTTTCCCGTGACTAAAACCTACCAAAAAGCGATTTAGGATCAAATCGGTTTGGAATCAGCAGTCGGCTTAGCCGGCGGTTCAAGTAGCCAACATTCATGGGTCTGGTCAAAGGTGCTTGACTGGCTAGGAGGCAGGGTCGTCTTAGCTACCTGAACGGTCGGCTAAGCCGACTTGGCATGTGTGAGGTCGGCTAAAGGCGACAACTAGAGTCGGCTTAGTTGATAGGAATAGCTTCGTTGTAGCTCGTTGTCTCCTCCGCATGATTTCTTACTCCGTTTGTAATGCTACTTGCACTCTGTCAGATCCGGGCGTTCATAACTTATTCATGGTGCCAAAAATCACCTTGGACAATTTTAAGTGTCACATAATACACATACAACTGGTGCTACTATCACACAGTCAAAATAACCAACTTTTAGAGGTAGTTTTCGAAGTCGATACTAAACCACACTTTGTAGTCTTTTAATAAGAGTTATAGAAACCCATTTTACAAGTTCTATTTGACAGCATCCAGCCCACAAAAACCGTCATCTTGATCAGACCCATCAGTTGGCTTTTCGTAGCGGCGGCGAGAGAGCCCTCTGCTTGTGGCGGCGCCGCGGCGACTTCGGGCGCTGGCGTGTCTGCCGCTGCGAACCCACGGCAGCTCGGCATGATGTGCGACGGACCCGGCGCCAAGTCCTGCACCCGGCGTCGTTGTCGACCACCGGGCGCGGGGCATGCAACCTTCCCTGTGCCACCGCCGCGTCGAGCAGTTGGGCGCTGCGCTGCGGCGCTCGGCCAACAGTGGCCTCCACCCCAAGCACCTGTCGGCCACTGCTACCCGACGGCGCGCCAACCCGGCGGATGCTGCGACCACGATGATGGGCGCGACCATCTTGTAAGAATCTGATGTACAATGCAAACTAGCTGCTAGGACTCCAAAGATCTTAGAAATTTAAGAAGCCTTGCTAGCTATATAAGGAGTCGCAGGAGACTGTTGGAGACTTGGAGTTGGAGCACGATCAAGGTTTATTTTTTTCTCGACGTTGGGGATTGTAGCTAGAATGTGTGTTTGACATATACGAAGTGGTATCGTGTTACTCGTATTTATAGAAGCATCTGATGCTGGGGAAGTTGCACCCCAGGACAAATATTGTTGATGCTAGCTGGGAAGTTGCACCCCAGGACAAATATATTGTTGGGAGAAGTAAGGCTATCATGAGTGCACGTGTGCAAGTGCCCAACAATTCAACAAATAGGGCAAGAGCTAGAATATCTCGACATCACAGCGGACGCAACATGCACGTGTACCTGCAAGAGTCGTCATCGATTTTGATTTTCCTGCAACCACGTTAAGCCACGCCTCCACTAAAACAAAGACCAGTTCAACCATTTAGCGGTAAGCATCTGTGTGTGTTTTCTTTTCACCGGTAACACTTGTTGCTTGCTTTCTTTTGCCCAGGGAAATGTGAATCCTGCTAACCGGATGGACTTTCTAGGGGAATAAGAGACGCATCTTTTTAGCATAATCAGAGACGCATGTTAATTAGTTCCTGAATGCCCAGTATATGAAATTTTAAAAACTTCTTTCACAAAAAAAAAAAAAAAAGAAATTTAAAATCTTCAACAATTCCATTACCATCTTGATAGGTTAGTGCTGGGCCGGGGAAGTTGCGCCCCACGACAAAAGCCATGTTGCGAGAAGTAAGGCTGTTACAAGTCTTGCGCAAGTAGGCCATTTGGACTCGGCAAATAGGGCAAAATGTGCAAGAATATAACAACATCACAAAACGGAGAGGCGTGACAACGGACTCAAGTCCTGATGGTCCCGAATTGTTGTGTAAACGACAAAACCAACGTGGCCAAGTTTTTTGTGTGAAGGTTGTCGGTTTCTTAGTGCCCCGGCCACGTAAAGGACAAACTTCTTTGTTCCGTTTTATAGCAAAAAAAAGGACAACACGACAGATAGGCGTGTCGCAAAATTGTATGGGGCTATTAAGTTTTTCTAGAAACATATGTGGCTATTTAGCTTTTTGTGCTATATTGCAGCTGGTAACCCCAAAGCATTACAGATTATGTGTCTTACCTGAACCGTGTTGGCTTTCTAAAAAGCCGAGTTTAATGAAAACTCTTTTTAAAAAAATATGTGGTTTATTTAGTAGTGGTTGCATACAACACTACAGTCAATTGCAATTAAAATAATAGTATTTTTTTGGGGCAGGGGGGGGCAGTGGCGGAGCCACCACTCTGGCGAGCCATGGCGGCCCCAGAGGTGCCGCCGGTGGAGAACCCCAACCGCCCCGCAGTACTGGCCCCGGCGCGGCGGCGATTGACGAGCAGTACGACGTACGAGCAGTGGACTAGATGGACTCCAGCAAGATGTACAGTACTGGGCTATGGGCTTTTATTGTTTATCTTTAAGCCTTTTGGGCCGGCCCTGTGAAGATGCATCGACACAGTACAGAAGGAAGACCAATCGACGATAGAATATTCCTTCGCGTGCGTTTCGTCGTTCGCGTTCCACCAACTTCGCCGCCTCCAGTCCCGGCCTCCGTCGCCCGGCAACGACTGGCAGGAGCGGAGCGCTGCGTCTGTGCACCAGCATTAGATTATGGCAACAGATGGAGATCAAGGTCATCAAGACCGTCGCCGAGGCTCCGATGAGGTGGAAACAGAGCCGCAGCCGGCCGATCGTTCTTCGTTTCTGAAGACCTTGCAAAAGCTTGTGAACAAGAGGCTATTATGCAAGAGATTGGAAATCATCATTTCTCTGTCCGTATTGATGAATCACGTGACATCTCAATCAAAGAGCAAATGGCTATGGTTGCGAGGTTAGTTCTTAATTTGTCTTGTTTTATGATTTTTATATTCTTTAAGACACCCATTGTTTGTAGCATTAAATAATTGGTATTTCTATTTTATGTTATGTAGGTTTGTAACATCCAAGGATGAATCTTCCTCGGCCACCTCCACCTCGCCGCACTTAGTGCTTGCGCGGTATGTTTATTCAATTGTCCACATACCCTTTGTTTAGCATTTTCAAATAATTATGACTTCCAAGCTTGTCTCTAGTAAACTTATATATACATATATATCTATGTTTATTAGCATGTATGCGTTTTTACAAATCAGTAGTAATTAGTTAAGCCATAGCTAAATTTTTTTTTTCTGGCTCCGCCCTTTGCAGGGGGTCCCAGTTTTTGGAAGGGTGTCCATAAAGTCAAACATCTTTTTAAATGGGGGGCGGTTTTCAAAATAGGAGACGGTAAGACCTGCAGATTCTGGGAGGACTGCTGGTTAGGACAGGTCCCTTTGAGAATTTCTCATGAACAACTATACAAAATGGTTAGGGAACCAATGTGTGCTGTGGCTGACTGTTGGGAAGGGAATTCTTGGACAATGGATTTCAAAAGGAGTTTGAATCCCCAAGAGTATAGCAGTTGGTTAGGATTGCTAGAAAGCTTGAATGATATTACCCTTACTGACAATAAAGCTGATTCTGTTATGTGGGTGTTAAACAAGAACAATCAATTCACCACTAAATCTCTATATAGATTCTTAACTGATTGGGGTATGAGTAGCCAGGTAGCAGGTATTATCTGGAAAACTAAGATTCCTTTGAAAATTAAATTCTTCCTATGGCAAGTGTTCAACAACAGGCTTCAAGTAGCTCAGAATTTGGTAGGCAAGGGCTGGAAAGGAGATATTCATTGCTTTCTCTGTGGTAGAGTGGAGTCGATTGACCATGTGCTATTTGAATGCCATTTAGCTAGAGTAACTTGGAATATTATTAAAGAGGTCTTTTCCCAGAAGGAATATCCAACCTCGCTGGAAGATTTAACCTGGAAATGGTTAAGGGGCAAGGGGCCTCTCGGGCAAATTGATTATGTTTCTGTTTGCAGGCTTTGCTTGGTCCTTATGGACTACAAGGAACAAGCTGGTCATCGAAAAATCTGTTCCTAAATCGACTTTTCAAGTAATATACAATGCGGTCTCTCTTATGCAGAAATGGAGTATCAAGCTTAGAGAGAAGGATCGGGCGCTTCAACAGAGTGAAGGGCGACATTCTGGCATGGATGCAGAAGTTCAAAGGCGACGACAAATTTGCCCTCAGGCGTTTATGAATTGTAATAATTGTCGTAGTTTGCCTTTTTCGTTTTGCTCTTAAGTGTAAACTGGTTTCCCAAGTACTGTTAATCTGTGTTGCTTTCAATAAAAGCAGAGGTAATCTCGGTTAAAAAAAATAATAATATCATTTTTAAAAACGACTCCAAAAAATTAAAGAAACATACGACACTCATATATACGTACCACAGGCATACAAAATCACAAAGCTTTAAAATTGTTTCGACAAATCACCCAAATCCGTCCTTAAATCCTTCCATCTTTTTTTTTTTTTCAATTTCTATTCGGCCTATATTTTTCATTTGGCACTATCACGAAAGGTCACTGAGCACGACATGAAAAAGCACGGCCTAGGCATGGCCTGGCCGGGCTCGCATAAGCGCCTACGCCTAGCATGGCGGTTGTAGTGCCATGCTGGGCTAGCATTTCAACCTGCAATGCCGACAAAGGCATGTCACAACTAATGTGCTATCATGATATATAGTGGTCTAATTATTACGAGTCATTGGATGACCGCGGATGAATTGGAACATTTGGATGCATATGAAGCAGTATATAAACATAAGACAAACCCTAGCTCCCAAATTCCTCATCTCGCTTGGCGCGACCCACACCTCTCTCTCCGTCGTGACTCCCTCCGTTCCGCAACCCCTCTCAATCACAACTTCCTCCCAATCTCCCATTCCCGTTTGATGTTGTGTGTTGCACCCTCCAGCATGTGTGGCCATCCCCTTCCTGCGCCTCGACCACCCCACCACGGCCTGTGTTGCTCGACTCCTTCTTTGCTCCCCTTGGTCGATAAAGATCAACAATGGAGCACGGGAGGCGATGCCGGCGCAAAGGTACGTGGGGTAGCGTAGTGATGTCGTGGGACACGTGGATGTTTGGTAGCGCGATGACAATGTGCGATGGCATGTGAGCTAGAGCCGACACGACGGCGTGGCAGCCATGACTTCACGAGGGCGCGACAATGGTGGCGTGGCCTTGGCTGGCGCGGGAGCGACATGATTATGCCTATAGTGCGGCGCGGCACAACAAAAGAGGTCATACGTGCGCCTTGGCTGAGGCGATGGCACGACGGCACTATCAAGCACGGCTGTCGTCGTGCCGTGCCTACCTGTGCCATTTGCCCTTGGTTGGCCAACTATAATTCTATCCGTCTTCCTTGTCTTCTTGGCTGGAAATTCTTGGGCCTTAACTAAGCTTGTCCCATTCTTGGGCCTTGTTCAAACCCAGCCCTCCTCTTCTCCTCTCATTCTCACCGACAAGTAGGACCCACATATATCATCCCAAGGATCCCGTTACAGAATACCTCCTCATCTCCGTTTCCATGTGAGAAAAATTCATCATATCCCCGTCTCCGGAAACACTCTCGGCAGAGTTTCTCCTCCCATCCCGGTCCCCACACATAGAATCTATCTCTGCGAGGAACATGCCACCAAAGACAATATTATAAAAGCAAAAGTTAATTCATGGTGCCAAATCGATATAAATTTAGCAAGCAAAATATTTCCATTCATAAAGTACCAAATCGGCCCCATCTTCATTCCTGAATAGAGGAATTCCTCATTGTGAATTAGAGCTCGGGCCCCATTGCCAAATGTACTCCGGCACAGTAGTTTCGGAGATGTACCCCACCACCGGTAAACCGTTTATATTAATATCAAACCGTACACTACTCAACATTGCTATCGCTGATTGCTTGCATACCTCAAATTCTAAATCAGGTTCTTTTAGTCGGATGTTTCTGTGAACTGAAGGGCATTGATTTCATGGAGCTTCCCAAGAAGGACGACCAACGGAAGAGGCAGGTAGGCTCTTCACTGATGACAGTGATATACTGTCCTAATCCACTTCTGTGGAACCATGATTGGGGACCAAAATATGAACGCTTGAACTCCTTGTAAAAATTTCCAAATGAGATGTAACATCAACCTTTCTGGATTGTTATCTCTGAATCACCTTTTAGGATAGATGTAGTGGAAGATAATAGGGACTCCTTTCCCACGAGTGGAACTGAGCTAGCTAAGGAAATTTCCATGCTTCTTCTGGATTCTCATGGAAAAGAAACCAACCAAAAGTAGACCAGAATGGTTATCATCAATTATTTGTCCACCAAACTGTTCTACGACGACGTGGAGTGCAGATTAAGGTCCGTAATTTGTTGGATTCTACTCCAGGTTCTTAATCTTTTCAGTTTCTTGACTAGGCCTGGAAAGAAATCCTCGCCCCACTAAAGAAGTAGTTATATGCGTAAAATGAATGGAGAGAGTGAATCATCAAAAGCCATGAATAATGTTGTGCCATGTCGCATGGCTTGACCCCCTGTTGTGGCAAAGTCGCAATCGACACTAACTGAATACACCGGCTGCTGTCACCATTCTTAGTTCGACGCAACAAGTTGGATAATTGATCATTATAGATATCATCCGTAGACACTTGTATTCCATCTATCTTTCACCAAGAGGATGCCAATTAATGCTATACTTACCTGGTTTCACTGATCTTATATGCGGATTTAGACAAATCTTGTTACTTTGGTTGTATTTCCATCTGTCTTTCACCACAGAGTAATTGGCTAACGCTTGTTGCTTTTGGTTGTATTTCCGAAGTTTTGGTTCCAACCTTGAGTTTGAGCTTTGTTGAATATATGTCATGGCCGGCTTGGGTGCGCGCAAATCTTTTGCGTGTTCAAGAAAAACAATACAAAGCTTGTTATCACAAAACCTTAATTCACAACGATTGAAGGAATGAGGAGTCCTTGTAAACTCCTCAGTGTTGAGCAAAACAAATAGAAAGTATATGCTGCTAATTGCACTGGAACAATGCGAGAGAAAGCAAAAAATCCGCATGCCTAAAAATGCTTTGATTGATCGCCCCGGGGCCACTTGTGGACTGTGGCAAGTGGCAATGGAGACTAACCGAATGCACGAATCATGTCCAGGGCAGGGCCAGCAAGCGAGCCACGCGCAAATTAGACTGTATAAGCAAGCTTGCTCGTCCCTCACGGATCATGGCAGACGTTAGCGTCAGCCGGAAGGGGGATGGAAACGAGGCTGCAAAGGCGTGCACGGGGCTGTCTCATTTGGAGGATATGGTTGGGTGGTGGGGGCAACTGCACCTAGACAGCCGAACAGAAATGTTTGGAGATGTTGATATGACGATGAGCTGCATGTTAATTTGGTGAGGGTCGGTTTCAGGCATGCGCCCACCTTAGCCCAGCTCAGGCCTCAGGATGATGTGCTGTCAATTGGTTCAGGAATATCTGTATCTCCCATTCTGTTTGAATCTGCTAATTTTAGCATGCTAATTCTTGGCACTTGCTAACAAGTATTCAATCTGTTTTTTAAATTATAAGGCGTTTTTAGCTTTTCCTAGATACATTGTTTTTACTATGTATGTAGGCATAGTGTATATCTATGTGCATAGCAAATACAACGTATCTAGAAAAGTCAAAATGTCTTATAATTTGGAACAGTCCTTGCCAATTTGTACCCATAGCTAGCGCACTTTTTTTTATCATTGACCAAACATGTCCAGTACTGGGCCTCTGACAGTCTCAAAGGTGTTGAAGAACACAAATCCATGTCATGGGTGTTGTGGAGGTGCTGGCAAGGTGATCTAGCTTATTGGTATTACCGGTCTTGATAAGAATGACGTCTATGGGCATTGTTTTCCATCCTCGAGGTTTTGTCATGGCACTCCATGGCCTTCATGTTTACTCATCTCCAGGTGAGAACTTTGCCTCGGTGAGGTGGGCGGGATTGGCGACCCTGGTCGTTTTTTGTCCTTCGAGGTGTCGTCTTGGAGTTTTATGATTCTATCATCTTGCAAAGCCGACCGCAAGTTTGGATGGCACAATGAAATCGGGAAGGGGCTTATAGATGAGCCGAAATCAGCTGGCTTATATATCAGCAGAACAGCTTCTGAGTCCTTAATTAAGCTCAGTCTTGTTGTTTAATGCTCTCGGTTCTGAATGTTTTGAGACTAAAAGGCTCGTGTAACTTTTGGCTATATATATGAAAGGTCAGAGGAGAGGTGCAGGTTGAGTTCATGAACCAACCGTGTGTTTGGCCATGCCGGGAGGCGTGGGTTGAAGCCACTCCAACTCGGTGTTTTAGGGATGGCTCCAACCCTCCTGGTTGTTTGGTTGGATTTGTTGGGACGAGGTTAGCTCCAACCCCAGTCAGTATTTGTTTGGTTGGAGGAATTGAGTTATGGAATGGATGGCAGGTTCATTCCGTTAGTGGGTCCCATGTGTCATTCTCTTCTCTCCGATAAGACGAGCACTTAACATATGGGAACCTAATGGATCTTAGAAACTGAATTACGCCCACACTAAATTCTTCAAATACTATTCATATTTACAAAGTGAAACATTAAAAAAAAAAATTATTTGCATCTAAGATTTATTTGATGGAGAAGACAATGGGGATCTATAATTAATCGCTGGCTTAAGATACGGGCAGAGCCGTGCTGGGAATTGTAAGTTTTTTTTTAAACGGAGGGAGTATTGTAGTAACATCACATCGCCCTTTTAGAAGGTAAAGATTCTCGTCTTGTGGCCCTCCCGCTAGTGGAGTCAGGCGCACAAATCTGAACGGGTTCCATTTTTGATTCGTGCGTTCACACGCTCAAGCCTTGCTTAGTTCACTGTCCCGACCTCTTCACTGATGACGAACGGGATTGCGTAAATTTGACATGGTCAGGGATGTCGCAAGTCTGATTCGAGCTGGGTGCTTGGCGGAGACGGAGAGAAGAGCAGCGTATCTTTCATGATGGAGCGAGCAGCGGAACCTGGCATGAGCAAGCTCCGTTGAAAGATGAGAGGGGGTTAGAGTGCGCCGCATTTAGAGAGAATATTACCAATAGTATGCAAACCCATATTTCAATTTTTTCATCCAAACAGCCTCAGGACGGGTTGGCTCAACCCGCTCAACCGACTCTACAAAGTGGAGATTGTCACGACGGACTGACAAAATATGGAACTCCGATCGATCGTACGTTTCATTCTTTTTCTGATAGCAAATATTGTAGTAACATCACATCGCCTTTTTAGAAGGTAAAGATTCCCCGCCCCTAGTGGAGTCAAGCGCACAAATCTGAACGGGTTCCATTTTGATTCGTGCGTTCACACACTCGAGCCTTGCTTAGTTCACTGCCCTCTCCGATCCTCACTGATGACGAACGGGATTGCGTAAATTTGACATGGTCGGGGATGTCGCAAGCTCTGATTCGAGCAGCGATATGATTCGTGCTTGGTGCTTGGTACTGAGTAATTGATCATTCAAGCAGCAGCGATGTATCTTTCACGCTTAGAGAAAATGAGGAATTCTTGCATGAGCAAGACAGCAAATTGAAAGAACTGAGAGGCGAGCTGTGCGCGCTAGCTGCAACTAATCTTATACGAAATAGTATGCAAATACAGCATATTTCAATAAATTTGCTAATCAATCTAGCTAGTGCGCTAACTAACATATATGCTACTACAATCTCTCTAATATTTTCCCCATCCAAAAAACCAAGAACCAGCAACAGCTCCGTGCCGTGATTCCTTTCTGCCAACAGGATCTCCCGCCTCACAGGAGCCGCCGCGCGCCTTCGTCCATGATCCGGGAGAGCCCGGCCGCCGATCGAGGAGAGGCGAGCAGGCGTCGGCGTCGGCGTCGGCGTCGGCGTCGGACTCGGCGCCGGCGCGTCGCCGCAACGGATGGTCTGGTCCGGTAGGTGGTCATCTCATCTGGATGAAGTCCGGGCGGTGGGTGCGGCGCGCGCGGACGTGGCGATCCGCACGGGGGCGCGGCGACCGGTCCCAGACCCGCCGCAGCACCGGCACGGCGTCCGTCGCGTTCCCGCGCACGCCCCGCACCCAGACCGGCCGTTCTTCTTCTTCCCGGCGTCGGACCAGCGCGAGCACAGGCGGCACTCCTGTGCCCGACCCGCCGCAGGCCTCGCAGCGCGGAGCGCCTCCGCCGCCCCACCGCAGCGCCGGACCACCGCCGGGCCTCCACTGCGCGGCGCCCTCGGAGGAGGAAGATGACGACCTGTTGGCCATGGCGACGCCCGCCAGCATCCCGAGCCCCGCCGACGCCACCGCGATCGCCGCAACCATACTGACGGCCGGGATGACCGGAGACCGGGCGGTGCTTTTCTTCGTTCTTGGCGCCTGCTGAGCTCTTGCGCTCCTGTGCTTCTCTCTGGTTCTGCGTTGGAGTGGAGGACCTGGTCGACTGGGTGGTGCCGGCGAGGAGTTTTATAGAGCCCGAGCGCGAGTGGAGTCACCCGGCCGACGACCCGTCAAGGCGAGGCTGCTGCTGCCGGTCGCGGCCGGGTGGTGGGTGGCCTTTGCCTGCTGCTAGTGGCACGCCTAGGGGGGAGGTATTTTGTCGGCGCTGTCGATTTTTCCCAGTCGCCTGCCCTACCACTGCCACCACCTTGATCGCTCCCTCTCCGTGCGGTGGCGGTGGCCCCACTGGCAGTCACCTGTCCCACGACGTTAGGATTAGGCCGACCGGCACGCAGGTTGGTGGCACTAATCCGTGGTGGCGAAATGCCATTTCTATGCAACTACCGTTCGTAATCGTACTTGCTTATTTCCGCAAGGCATCACGATACTAAATGCAACGTATTTGTTGTAGCTCTAAACGTGTACTGTTAATGGCATTGTCGTCGAACTAAATGCGAACACACATGTTGGCGATTGACACGATCAAGATGACGGTTTTGGCGGGGCAATTAATTTGAGATGAAGGGATATGGATTCTAGATACGCGTTTAGACAAGTTTCTTTGCAATTCATAGCGAACATGTTTGTACTCCCTCCGGTTTGGTATTAGAAGTCGTTTTGAAAAAGGTTTTGGTCAAACATTGGGAATATAAATTATCAATAACTTTCAAATTATTGAGTTTGTAAATGTGAAAAATTATATTAATAGATTTGTCTTAAAAAGTACTTTGATAAAAGTATACATATATTACTTTTCCATAAATATTTTTATAATAACAAGAGGTCAAAGTTGTGTTTTGGAGGCGTGCCACCGTCCCTAAACGACTTCTAATACCAAACCGGAGGGAGTACGTGTGATTGTCATTTGTTGTTTGGGTCCCGGGCTGTGGGCGGCAGTGGGGCGGCGCTGGCGTGCGTGGGGGGGGTGGCGTGGGTAGGGGTGAGGCGGCGGCAAGAGGGTAGGAACTGGTGTTTTTTTTATCTTTATTTCTTATCTTAAAAAATAAAGAGGTTATATCTCCCTAATATTTATAGTCCCTAAGCGATTTGAAGTATACTTGAGAAATCTCTAGAAGGTTTGGAATACACCTTTACAAAGCAATCTTATTTTATTTTCTAATACGATGCAAACTCTTTATTTCCTGATTTCTTTGGCAAATAATCGACGATGACGGCATAATAAAACAACTGTATCTAGAAAAGCCCTGAATGTTTGTGATTTGGAAGCCATAGAATACTTCGTTTTCATTCAAGCGGCGTCTCATGCTATCCCTTTCTTTTCTACTTTTGACCACAAGTGGTGATGGGATATCTGTGGTGTCGCTGTTTTCCTTCCAAGCAGCGTGTTCAAGTGGAATGCCTTCACTTAGACGGAAGAATAATGACGGTGACATGAATATACAGAAAAAGAAATGATGGGCCTTTAATTTTGCTTGGGGTGCATCCAAGCCCTCTAAGATATACTATATTATTACATTATCCCGACGACTAGAGAGCGAGTCTTCGATTTTTTCCAATCCTCCCGTCCCGTAGAAGCTTCTCACGGCATTTTAAATAAGGGGGAAAAAGTGATTATGGCATGCAGTTTTTAATTTAATTAAGCTCAACTTGCTGACATCGATCAGATCTGACCTGGTGGTGCATCCAGAAGAAGAACAAGAAGAGGCATCCAGAAGAAGAACAAGAAGAGATCTTACCCACCCACGCAGGCAATCAGGAACGTTCGTAACTTATGACCTGACCTGCTGCCACCGTGACCGTTCCAGCTAATAAACAATTAAGCTCACTGAGACTGAGGTGAGGTTGAGGTACAGTTTGCTTTGAGGACTGGTAGTGGTAATAAGCATACCAGAGTTTTAATGGCGCTGGCATGGCCATGCCACAGATGGTGCCGGTCAAGCCAACTTTTCAGTGTGTGTGTGTGGTGGATCGCCGGCCGCTGCTCCACTGTGTCCCCTTGCCGTGGCGACTAAACCAGGACTCGTCAGGGCAGCCGTCAGCCACGGTGAGTGCTGAGCAATCATGGCTGCGGACTGCGGTGGCCGGCCGGAGAGTGGACCGGAGACCAGGGCTAGCCCTCTGCTCTGGTGGCTCCCCCCATCAGGCCGGCGTGCCGCGCGGTGCGCGCAGCCGGAGGTGCCGGTGGCGGGGCATTTTGGGAGGAACGGATCGAATGGTCGGACAGCGACGGCGGCTCTGGAGCCCATCCGTTGAATTGAAGGTTGAACGAGCCACCACAAACACGCACACACGACACACCTGCTGCTGCCGGAGCCTTGCTTGGAACTCTTCGCTTTCTCCGGAGAACGGTCAGATCAGAATATCGGATCAGCTGCATGATCTCCTACGTCATATCTATCTACTAGTTTAATACTACTACTGCTGCTCTAGATGCCTTTGACTGGTTGTTCTATATTAAAGTATGCCGTTTTGGGGATTTATTTTGTTGGCCTTGCGTTGGGCCAGGACTCAGGACGCACGAAGATACAAATTCTTTTTTGGTTGCGAATTACTGTACTACTGCTCGTAGTCGTAGGCAGCAGGGGACGAAGGTGTAGTAGCAGGGGAAGCAATATGTGCAGTGCAGTGTGTACCAAGCTGTCCTCCACATCTATCGTCGCCAAACGCCACGTCAAGAATTGACTATTGTTGAGGTAGCAGGCTAGCAGCAGCAACCAGCATTCCAGCAAAGGAGTAGATGGCTGTGGGCTGTGGCCATCGCGCGCCCAGGGCTTGCCTTCGCCGGCGGTCGGCGGCAACCAGCGGGGATCCGCTGGGGCTGGGCGCTCGACGCCGACTGGATCGATTCCCCGCGGAGAAAGCTGCAGGTCGGCCATCGGCATTGGGCTGCCCGCGGCTCGCTCTCTCGGAATAAACCAAGCGTACATGCATGTGGCCAAGTAGATAAGGCAGGGGTGCCCGACTGGCGCCCGCATTCCGGCACGAGGTGGTGGTGCCGACCGGCGACTGCTGCTATGTCGAGCATGCCAGCATGCATTGGCCGGGTTTGGTATGGTTGGCAAGGATTGCTTTCATTTGGTGGGGTCGTGTGTTTGTTTACGGTTGGCTACTTGCCTCGATAGAGGCACGGATAAGATCCGGCTTTTTTTTTTAGAAGAACCAAGAGCTTATATTACATCATTGAAGTTCAAACAGTACAATCGTGGTGAATGTTTGGGAGAATACATTCCATACTATCATTCATCCGGGTGCTATCTAAACAAGAAGAAAATGCAAACTTGGCAAGATCCATAACTTCGGTTTGACAAAAAAGACTTTTGTAGCCCCATCTCAGGTGGTATTCAGTCTACTAAGGCCCTCCACAATGTGAGTAGTGCCAGTTACTGTTTAGGCATGCAAAGTGACAGTGGTGCTTGATTGAGTTTTGGACTACAACGTGTGGAGTGATGCCAAGAAAGCTAGCACAGTCTTTTTCCGCCTCTATCATTCATCGGTGCTATGGAACAAGAGCAACTACTTGCAAACTCCCAAATTTTTAGCGGCATCATCACTGGTTTGCGGTGTTAGGAGTGACTCCCCATCTTTTCTCTCCCATTTCAAGCTGCACTCTAGCATAACATTGTGGAGGGCCTAATGGTTTAGAATCCAAATCAAATCAACAGTCCGATATGCCGCCCAAAACCAACCCATCCCACTACTTGACCTTAGCTAACCAAACCAAACCAGATCATTTACAATTTCACTCCAAACCAAACCAAACCAAAGTGCAAACCACGGTTTTAACCCACTCCAAAATCAGTTGTCTATATGTCAGTGCTGAATTTGCTCCTATCAACAAAACTGACAACTGACAACTGATGATCCAATCGTGGTTTCCTTCCTGGCAACCATTCTAATCCATGGGATTAGCCTAGTTAGAACCAAACCAATTATACCCAATCCAAACCAAAGTAAATTGTTTTCTTTCAGAATCCAAACCAAACCCAAACCATTAATAGGATAGCCCATTTGCAACCAATCTAAACAAGCCCATAGCAGAAACCAATCCATTAAAACCATTTGAGCCCAAACTATTAGCAGGCTGAGGTGGTATACGGTCGTAAACAGTTTTCAAGCTAAAATTAGCTTTTCTCCTCGTGTTTGCAGGTTTGTGTGAGCCAACGGATATCCTTTTGTTTGGTGGAATGCTGTCCCAACATCCACCTATGCAGTGTCCAAATAGAGCTTCCCAAGGTGGCGTTAGATTGACCAACAAAGGAATGGTGGTTTGCTCAGAGAAAAAAAAGGAAGTCTTAGGGGCTGTTTGGAAGACTGGTTTTGCACTGAAAACCATTGTAAAATATGGATCTGAAAATTTTTACAGCTGAGTCCAAAAAATATTGTTTGGATGTCTGGTGAGGCCACTTAAATTATAGTGGTTATGGACTCTTTCAACCGGAAAAATAAACAGATATGCTCAGCTCACATTTTTTATCCGACGGATATCGGGCTCAAGTCCACTGCTCACGCCTCACCTTCTTCCTCTGCAGCAGTTCCA
Organism: Hyparrhenia diplandra; assembly: GCA_015847255.1. NCBI lineage: Eukaryota > Viridiplantae > Streptophyta > Magnoliopsida > Poales > Poaceae > Hyparrhenia > Hyparrhenia diplandra. The sequence continues at coordinate 204,508 of JADLZK010011678.1, forward strand.
CACCAAATTAAGCAGGCAGTTTTTGTCCACCTTCTCGCACCGACGGAAATGTTTTTGTGGATTTGTTGTGCACTACAAATTACAACCGGAAGACCGTTGCCGGTGAATAAATTTAAAAAACTTCCAAACAGGGCCTTAAGTGACATGGCAAATCAAAGTTGTTGAGAAACTCTGAACAAAAGTTGAACACGACAATAATAGAGTAACAGTCTGCATAACCCCCTCAACAACTTGTTATCATGCTACTAGCATTTAGAGAGGCTATTAGCCTCTGCTCTATGTGGATTATAACTTTCTATTGAGTCTAACACTAGGTGTTACCCTTAGGATGAACCTAACGCACGTGAAAAAAATCATTAGCCTCACGTGCCCTTAGGGTCTCATCGGTGGCCGACTGGCCGTGGGGTTTCTTGGGTTGCAACTATAGCAGGCATCACCTATTGGGTCCCATGGAACAAGTAATAAAACAACTAAAACAGTGAAATATATAATTGAAATCGTGAGAAACAGTAGGTGATGAGTAATGTGGCAGTTTTCAGCTGCTTTGTTTAATCATTGGACAATTGGGTACCCCCGCTTGTACGTGATCAGCATCACTCTTGATTTTCCTAGCTTTACCATGCATGGGCAGCCGTAGCATGAAAAATGATGCTCAAAAATACCCCCTCTTCCCATTTGGAGGATGACTTCAAGTCAATATTATGGAGGGACTTAGATCACTTATCAAATAATTTTTATCCTGACATGTACAAAAATCTGGATGCTGACATTCTCACATTTGAACCCAGTTTAGCACACCAACATAATTTCACGTGCGCAATTTCATTTCAACCTGAACTAACACTCATCTGTTGGAAGTTGGAACATATAAACAGATATGAGGTACCTAACCCCTTCAAAACGGGCATGGACTCTGAGAGTTCAAAGTACTTGACATTCCGAGGGAATCGTGCCATGTGTACGTAATCTATGTTTAGTACGAACAAACCCTGGATGCTATATATGCAACCTTTTTTTTTCACGTGGCAGGATCACCAAATTAACCAAATCAGCACAACTGCTCTTGTGTGTACTGAAACGAAGAATTCTTTGTGTGAACACCAGTAATACTGGATTTGCCAGTCTCCCAGTCCAAGCCAAGGGGAATTGACTTGAGACTGAGGGACGCAGTCAAGAGTGAACCCGCCGGCAGTGTTGGGTTGGTCTCCGTCACATGGCTCAGATGGAGACCTGACCCGTCTCCACTTCTTTGCCCCTTTGGCGGCAGCGACGTGCAGCCGAGGGACTAGGGGGAGCAGCTGGTCCAAGTGGGGGCAGCTCTCAGCGATCGTTTTCTTCAAAGGAGAGGAGGAGATGGAATGCCACTGCCACTGACTACAACAAGACTTTTCCACGGTCACTCCTTCCATCTTGCATTCTTGCTAGCTTTTCTTTCTTTTTGGAAGAAAATGGTTGTTTTACTTTTTTTCTACCGGTAGTTCTAGAAGGATCGATAGTGAAAGTTGGAAAGCTCGTTCTCCAGTCTTGCACTCTTCCACCGATTTTTTCTGGAAGAATCTGCTGATTTTTCTAGAAGGGTCTGGGAAGGAGTGGGATGGGGACCGAGGAAGTTCTTCGATGTGAATATGGACCCTCTTCCACTTCCACTCTTGTGTCAGCTATCCTTTTTAGATTAGTGCCAGCAAGGACACTAGGAAAGGTCCCTTCCTTAATCCTTAGGCCTTCTCGGGGTGTGGCCTCGTCAGTCTAGCTAGCTCGGATGCTAAAAAGTGACGAGATGGTGGCCTCGCAGGCTGAGCCTGCAGGAGCCGTAGCAACTCTGAAAACAAGCGTTGGGAAGAAAAAGCATATGCTTTGGGAGCAGCTCTGACGGGAAGGAAAGAAAAAAAAGGTTGTTGCATGTGCGTTAGAGATTCTAATGAAAGGCCAGCTCTGTTGCTCTTGATGCTGCTCGCGATGGGGACCGTGCTGCCCTAATGTTTGCATTGCATCGGTGGACAAGCAGACTTGAATGGGGCAACACGCTACTGTAGCCAGCGTTGTCCGTGCCCTTAGGATTGCAAATACGAAAGTTTCGTTTGGATTCGGTAAGATTTTTTTTTTTTGAAATTAGATTCGGTAAAAAATTGAGAATTCATTATCTGTAAATACTTTTTTTGAAATTAGATTCGGTAAAAAATTGAGAATTCATTATCTGTAAATACGAAAGTTTCGTTTGGATTTGATTTGGGTGGTCCTCATTTGCATCTTTATGTTGCGTTGGTTTCTAATCTTTGGCCAAGAAGTTATCCAAAATTTCAATGTTAACATGGCTACTACCGGTAATGGCAAGTTGATATTTCCTAATCACCTTCTGCCGCAAGACGATCAATGCCATTTCAATGTGTCATGTGTCAAGGGAAGTTCGTGTGGCATAGTTAGTGGCATCACTAAGTTGCATGATCCACTAAAAGTCACTGGCGTCACTAATTTTAGTCAATGGTGCCGCTAAGTTTTGACAGTAGATATCCATCAACGATACGGATTAGAAGTGAAAAGTATACTGGAGTAAACCAAAGCAGTCCAATCGTCCAATGTCATTAGCTTGGCCAAGTTTTGACATACCAGAAGGACGGGAGCGAGCCGGCCAAGCGGAGGCTGGCTGATGGTGCACTCTAGGGGTGCTGGCTGATGGTGCGCTCTACAAGTGCTAGCTGATTGATCTGTGCCCCGTCATACAGTTTCACCCCGGGTGGCCCGGTCATACAGTTTCTTCCTATGACATAGTCGTGCGGGTGGTTCCCTGTTCACCCGGCCTGTCATACAGTTTCTTCCTATGACATAGTCGTGAGGGTGGTTCTTCCATCATCGGGCAAGTGCTAAAGCTCGTGGAGGAAGACTTCCCCGCCAACACGGGCTTCCATGTGCCTTGCACGCAAAGCGACCATGTCTCCACGGCTAGTGTGCGCACCACCTTGTGGTCGGGACAAGAGGGGCGCATGGGGCAGCCTTCTTGCCGTGTTGCACGGAGGGATGGGCGGCGATGGAATCGGTGACGCCGATCCACTTTGCGTGGCCAAGACTACTGCCCGCTCACCGCTCCTGGCCACCATCCCCGATGTTGGTTCCATCTCAAAACGGTGATGGAGGTGCGTCGGGGATTTTTCCTCATATACGGATGTGGGAGATGGGAGGTACTGAGGAGGATCATACACGCAATCTTGATTGTTGGATTTGAGTGATTAAAGAGAGTGAATGTTGTGAAGTAACCAGCTGGATGGTTGATTTATATCAAGTTGATTTCCTGGGTACATTTTTTTTAGGTAAATGGGGGCTATCTCATTGGGGAGATTATATGGGGTAGACAAAGCAAAGAATATGTGATTGCAGTATTCCCTCCGTCCCTTATTAGAAGAGAGTGAATGTTCAAACTAACCAACTTTGACTAGGTTTGTAGAAAATATGTGCAACATTTATATTTTTAAATAAATTTGTTAAAAAACTAGACTTAAAGATCTTTCCGATGATACTAATTCTTAGCATAAATATTTATATATTTTGAAAAAAAAATAATTGGGTTTGAAAACGACAAAGCAAAAGAATAGCACATCTATTAAGGGACGGAGTAGTACTAGACTAGACTACATTCGGAGGAGAGCATACTACTAATCCATTGTCCTGAATGATGACGCTGATACAATAGCAGCTCAAGGTGGGGTTCGTTGTATTTTCAAGTCTGGCCACATATTTTTTACAACAGTATTAGGCAAAATAGATTGCTCACCGGTAATCAAACAAAAACAATTCAGTCCAAGTCAAAAAAAAAAATGGACCCATAATTTATTTACATTGCTTTTGGACTACAAACCGGCATCGAAACAGGCCCTAAGGCAGGTTCCGGTTTCTGGTTTCTCAATACACCCACTGCTGGAAAATAAACCATTTGGCCAAATAGTTCGATTTTAGCCGCAGCTTTATACGGTTGTTTTTGCGGATCTCCGGTAATAATCAGTAAAACAATCATACTGAATTTTTAAAAGGAAAATCAAGCAAACAGGAACCAACACAACAAATGATCAAATACAGATGGTGATGCTAATATACCAGTAATAAATCATAAAAGAAACCAAAGAATAAACAACATTATGTCAATAGCACATAGATGCCACCAAATCAAATAGTTGTACTAAATGAATAAACAGGTCAACATGGAAAGCCTCAAAATTTGCCTTCGCCGTACATAAAGATAGCAGAGACTAAACAGAGCACATACAATTGACAAAAATGCTCTTTTTTTTTTTTTGAACAAATTGGAAAGGATTTTATTTATTCATTATAAGCAATAGTACAGAGATTGGGCGCCACATCCGCAAATTGCAAAGCGAGTCTGACATTACATTGCGGTCGGTGTACTAAAGAACCACAAAAGTACAGGCAATCTGGAATCGAAGCCTGTCTTGCCAACCTTGCAAGTAGGACAGATTAACTAACACCTACAAAACCCTACAAATCTACGAGACAACCCTCGGCAGCTGGTATATCTGCAACATGATAAACCTACCTAATGCTGGTTGTGGACTGACTATGGCATTCTTTCACTAGGATAAGATTATGGTGATATCCTACTTAGGAAAAACCTAATCTGAGGCAACCTCCAAACCTGACTTCAGTTCATCTCACAAATATCATTGTGAGAATATGCATCTTGAGTACAAGACTCCAGACTGGATCTGCACCCCAGCATGTCCTACTTGAACCGCAAACAAAAATTCCAATGATATTAAAAGAGCACTAGCAATATAAAATATATATCTGTAAGCTCTTCATCAAAGATACTCTAATGCACACACAACTACCAAAAATGCAGAAACCACATGAAAAACATTAGGTCCAGCATCTCCATTATACCTGAAATTCATAAAGCACTAATAATTCTGTCTGCTTGTGCCAAGCTGTCACGACAACAGTCAAACAACTTAGGTGAAGACACAAGATACAAAAGCATAACAGATTCATCAGAAGATACCAAACATGCAATTTAATTTTTGAAGTTATACCAACCAGCACGGAGCAGCAAACTTTTCTGCTCCAGATGGAGAGGACTGCGCACTTCCAAATCAAGATGCAGAACAATATATATTAATAATGAAATGAGATTAACACACTGCCACAAAAACATAGCATTAAAGTGACATCACATGGTAATCTCGAATAATAACATGAATAGATATCATAACAAAAGCATTAGTAACAGGTTCCTTAAAATAGTTGAAGGAGATAGCAAATATTCCGATGCCAGCTGGGCCAGTAAGATGCCTTCTTAAGCATGCAACCTCTGCAATGGTCTCAACAGCACACAACAAGGTTAAGATGTGAGTCCCAAACTTCCAACAAGAAATAAATCAGGTTGGTATAAGCTCCAAGAAAGATCAAGCCTGTCAGCAAGTTGAGACAACATAGAAAAGGTGAGTCCTAATTAGTAAACCAAGCATTGCAAAAGTATGTATAGTCTATTAACAAGAATTCCGTATAAAGTGCAGTGCCTGAGAAAGTGCATCAGAGATCAGATCCCCCCAAAATATCCAGGCATTCTCAATACAAATAAACTGATAATATCATATCCTGTCAGAAATAAACGTTGTCTTTGAATTTACTCAGTTACTTACCATCCCAGACAAGCATGAGCATGTTAGTTCTGACCTCATTCTAAAAATTAGACAAATATTATAAAGAAGCATCCTCAATGAGACAATCCGTGTGTTTGGTTTAAAATAGGAAAAACACTACCTCTAGCAAAAGCATGAAAGATCCATATAAAACCAAGAAATGTTGGAAGAATAAAAATAACTATGGCACAATAGACTCCAGGAAACTTTTGCAGTGTAGACTCATCAAGTCAAAACCAAGCAATGGGTAAGATATAACTATATGGTATATCAGTACAATGGTCACATTTAAGTATAGCATATAGTATATCCATATCTATAAATAATAAAACACACAGAATAACTGAAAAAATGAGTTTCCCTGTCAACAAAATAGCAAATCAAACCCATTGTACCTAGCAAAATTAATAGAACAGAGAGAGTGAGAAAGAGAAATAGAAAGATCATGTTAAGTTACCATTTGCCCTTCATTGGAAGAATTGTCCAGCTTTGCTCATATCACTTCATCTCTGACATAAACTTGTCATACTCTGCATCGGCACCATAGGAAGCAGTAGGCTGGTCGGTTATGGAAGACAAAGGTTGTGGTGATGGTGGTGGCGGCACTGCACTATGGGTTACCCAAGGTGTAGTTACAATACTCTGAGAGGGATCGACACTAGTCGGTGATGGCTGAAATGGTGGAGGATAGTATGAGGAATAACTACAAGGCGGTGGAGGGTACATCGATGGGCCATTTGGTGTGCCAGATGATGCATATACGGATGATGCAACAGGGTGAGTGGGTGCGTCAGAACTTGGTGGTGTTACACTAGGGTGGTAGTTCTGAGCTCCACCACCTGATGGAGCAGTGCCTGGTGGAGGGATCAAAGCTGCTGGAGGTGGTGGTGGCGGCGGTGGATACTGCACCCCATATGGAGATGGGGCTGCTTGACCTAGTGCAGGATTGTATAGGCTATAGCCTGGTGGTGGCGGAGCATATGAAGCATCCCCAAGGAACTGGAGCGTAACTCCCTGGAGGACGTGGCGGTGGTGCCACCATGTAGGACTGGGAGGAATAGCCACCTGGAGTAGGATCCGTAGGAGGATACGATGGGGGTGCTGACAGTACTGGTGCCGGCTGTGGCGGCTTCCCTGCAACTCTAACCACAATAATTCTCTCTTCAAGATGGTGGCCATTCATTGCAGCAATAGCTGCATTGGCCTGTGACACATCTGAATACTTGACAAATCCATATCCTTTGCTCTGTCCAGTGTTTCGATCCTTGATGACCTTAGCCATGACAATCTCCCCAAATTGTGAAAAACAGTCTGAATAATCCAGCATCATCCATTGTAGGTGGCAGGTAGCCAATATACAAATTTGTCTCGTCATAGTCTTTCTTGATACCATTGAACCCCGTGGCAGTGGAACCACCTCTGGCTGACCAAGGCGGGCTACTCCCAGTTCCAGCAGAAGCACCACCACTACCACCACTTCCCATAAGAGCCAACATTGGACCGCCTGATTTGTTCATGGATTCAGGTGCACTCGGACCACCAAGCTCAGCTAGGAAGTTCTGGTATTCATCATCCATCTTCTTCCCAGAAGTGCCCTTGACCGGACAATCAATAGTCGGGTGCCCACCATCCCCGCAGATCTTGCACAGCACATCACTCTTAAACGTGTTCATCTTGTTGGGGCAAGCATACTGCTTGTGACCAGCCTCACCACATGTCCTACAAAACTCATCGTCCCTAATTGTTCCATTAAGCGTGGCAAGCTCCCGGAGCTGCTGCCGCTTGTGCTCATTGAGCACCTCATCCACCGGGGTGAGCAGCTTCTCCACCATACCAGCAGCCGCATCCAGTGCCTCCTGCGTGTCTGCCTCAACAAGGACGTGAAGGTTTTCATTGTCGCTGGGATCCGGCTTGAGGTCCCTCTTCTGCAGCAGCTTCCCTTCCTTGACACTACCCTTCCCCCTGATGACAATCTTAGCACCAGTCTCCTTCTCCATGCGCTTCTGCGTGTTGCCACGAGGGCCAATGATGAGGCCGATAAAGTTGTGGCCGGGGTACTCCTTCAAGGGGATGTAGAGCTTCTTCTGGAGCTTGGGTGGGCGGTAGTCGGAGGGGGGCTTGAATGTGGGGTTGAGGCGGATGAGTTGCGAGATGATCTCCAGCTTCTCGTGGTTGAGGCGCTCCCTGGCGCGGTACTCGCGGGTGTTAATGCGGATGCCGACGTTGTCGTAGACGGGCTCGGGGACGGCGAGCGCGCGCCGTCGGGGCGGTTGTCGAGCGGGAGGCCCGGCTGCAGCTGCAGCAGGCGCGCTATATCCAGGAGGCGCGCGTTGAGGGGGCGTGTACCTCAGGGTCCATCTCGGCGGGGAAGCCCCTTCATGAAGTCCGGGAGCGCGATGGCCGGTCGCGGCTCCTCCTCGGCCCACCGCGTCCTGCGCTTCCGGCCCCGGTCCCGCCCTCGCCACCGGAGTTGCTGGCGGCGGAGTCGTCGTTGGACTGCTCCCAGCGGCTGCGGCGGCGGCGGCGGGACGAGTCTGCGGCGCTCGCGCTGGAGCCGTCGCCATTGTGGTGTGGCTCGGAAGAGACGGCGGCGGGCGGGGGCGGAGGAGGGCTCGCGCGAGTGGGAGAGGGTTAGGGTTTCGGCGGACGCCATGGCTGCTGCTGTGCTGATGCGTCTCGAATTGGACTCGCTCTGTTTGTTTTTTTTAATTTGAGGGGAAAAGATCGATGAAGAATTTTGGGTTTCGCCGTGGCCGGTGCGTGCGCTCTTGACAGATTTGGAGGGAGAGGCGGTTGTGTTCGGAACTTCGGATCGGACTGGACTCGCAATGGATTAGGTCTCGGAGATTTAGAGGTCTCTGGGCTTATGGGTTAGGCCTCCGCGTCCAAGCAAAATTCAGATTTCTCTATATGGGCTAAGAGCCTATACTATGTTTATATCAGCCCATGTGACCTTTACCTTAACTGCATGACCGGTTCTCAAATTCCTTTTTTTTTTAAAAAAAGACCCATTCTCAAACAAAAAAAGTAAACTCGAGCACCAAGCCCAGTTTCTTTAGGATAAAAAAAGCCCAGTTTCTTTCGCCCTTCATTCTTCATCAGTTATATATAAACTTTCCTAAAAAAAAATCAGTTATATATAAACAGACTTACATCATTCAATAAACTTCTCCTAATATAAAGCTAAGGATTCATAGACCTAAGGGCCTATTACCTTCTAATATAAAGCTAGGGGATTCATCAACATAAGGGCTTTGATTGGTTGACTATCAATTGGATTTGGCAAGTTAAAAGTTGGGCACGAAAGTTGCCAAAGATTTGGCAAGCCAAATGTGAAAAGTTATCAAATTTTGGTGTGTTGTGTTAGCAACAATCCCAATACGTTGTGCTAGCAACAGTGCGCAAGCACTAAAACCTCGGCAGTTGATACATCAATTACATATGGTCTAAATAAATAATTATATGAGGCCGCTATGAAAGATCCCCTTGAATCATGAATGACTGGACTAGTTTTCTCGTTGTGAATTGCATTTTTTTTTTTTTTGAGAATTACACAAGTACAATGCAGGCACGCTCACAACACGCACGCACACTCACCCCTATGAACACACATACGCAAACCCTACCCCTATGAGCACCTCCGAAGGACTGGGCAGCCGGCAGATCTGGAGATTCTCGAAGTCACCATAGGCGCCTCGTCGTCAACGGGAACGTCGCTTTGCATTGGGCAAGTTCAATTTGTATTTGCATTTGTTTAAGGTTTTTTGCTAGTATTGAGCTGACTTTTAAACTAATTTTTAAAAAGCTAAAAAAGATGGCTCAAAAAAAAAAAACAAACCCAAAAACTGAAAATATGTTGGGAACAACTTAGTACTCAAAATATGCAATAAGGAAACAAAACTATGTTTTTTTTATTTTTCCGATTCGGGGGTGAAACAGTCATTTTACCCTTAACTTAACACCGTTACATGCTCAAAACTAACGGAAGGCCATATAGCTAAGGATATTTTGTTTTGAGGCCATAGAGCCAAATTCAAAAAAAATAAAGCCAAATAGCTAAGACTAGTTTTTTCGAGGGCCATATACCTAATTCTCCCATCCATTATTGTCACTTTCGACGTTTATCAACATTTTTCCTTCTATTTTTTTTTTTTCCATACTTCAATCCTTCTAGTTGCCTTCTCCATGGCCCATTCATAATTCGTAATTAAGGTTGCAATAGATAAAGATGATCATGCTAATAGTTGGATGGATTCACCATGCTTTGAATCTCCTCCATTTCCACCAAATATACCATCCTCTGTCGTGGTCTAATACCACCGTCACAGTAATGTCTGGCTAATGCGTGCTCCGATGGCCTAGCGCTAGAGACAAAGACACAGGGTTTATACTGGTTCGGGGCAAATCGCGCTCCCTAATCCAGTGTGATCACTATCCGAGCTCAAACGCTCGTACCGGGGCGAGTACAAGCAAGTCGAGAGAGGGAGAGGGCTCCCAAGTCTCTGTGATTGAGGCTAGTGCTAATATCGGGTGTGTGTGTGTGTGTGTGGATGCTATGAAGCTGGGTGTTGAACCTGCCTCAACCCGGTGGCTGGCCTCTCCCTTTTATAGCCGCAAGGGGGTGAGGCTCATGAGCTCCCTTCGGGTTGAGGACTTGAAGAAATGAAAATACATGTACAGGGTGATAGATGCAGGAAAGAGCTCTCAGACGAGCTCACTACGCGGACGAGAGCTCCCTTCGAGCTCTGGAGCACTCCGGGTGTCGAAATTGGTCGCCGTCGTACGCGGGAATCGTGGTTTGGGCGGTGGTCAGGCGTCGCCCCGTCTCCAATCGTAGTTGGAAGGTGTCTTCTCAGCATGGGCGTGCCCATACCGTGGATGGGGAGGGTGTACCCCGTACGTACCCGCACGGCACTGTGGCGGAGTTGTTGGAGTCGACGGGGCATGACGAGGTGATCGTCTGACAGCTCTTTCCCTACTGTAGCCCAGCGTGGCTACAGTGGTCGCCAGAGAGTTGTTGAGCTCGCCGGAGAGTAGTTGACCAACTCCCGTACTTCGCAGCTTCCCGAGAAGGCGGGCGGATGAGGTCTTTAGCGGACGTCATCGTAGAGCTCGTCGCGGGGGAGCTCGAGCGAGGCGGAGAGAGGTCTCCGGGCGAGGTCGAGCGCGATGAAGACTGGAGAGTTCGTTATTAGGAGAGCTCGAACGAAGCGGAAAGGTGGATCTCGCACCGAGAGCTCGTGTGTGGGAGCTCGCGTGCGGGAGCTCGAGCAAGGCGGAGGCTCGCCCTCACGCGGGGAGCTCGTGCGTGGTGAAGGCTTCGTGTGTCGCGGTGGGACGCCTTGCCTCGTTTCTCGAATGATTGAGGTCCGGAGTCGTTTTGGTTTGTTGACAGCGAGTTGGGTGATTGCTTATGGGTATCCCAAATATCGATCCCCCACATCCTCCTTTTAAAACGAGCTCACCTACTGACATTACTACACAATTCATTAACCGTGGCGGTTTTTTTTATTTACCATGGAGGTTTTCATAACCGCCGCGAACGAAAGGTCATGGTAAATAGATCCATTAACAATGGCAGTTTTTTGGTGGACGAAAGTCCGCCATGGTTGGCAGTTTTTTAATAAAACCACCATGGTTAATCCAGGTAAAAAGTTAAAAAAATTGAAACTCAAATCCCGCTTGGATCTGGGCCTGCCGCCGCTAGGGTTTCAATGTGAGGCAGCGTCGCCGCCACCCTAGTAGGAGAATGGATCCGCCCTCCACGAACACCACCATCGCTGGATCCACCAAGGCTAGGGACGAATCCTGCCTCCCCGTGCATCGACAAGCTCGAGAGAGAAGGGATCGGGCCCCTCCTCGCCGGATCTAGCCACCGCGAGGGGAAGGGGTGTTGTCGGCCACATGGATGGAGAGGGAGGCATGTCGTGGTGGCCATCGGAGAGGGAGCTCCTCACGTCGCCAGAGAGCGAGCCGCTCACGACCTCCTCGTGCGTCACCGGAGAGGGAGCCCCGCACGCCAACGAGAGCGCGACCACGCGCGCCTTCCCGCTCTGCAAGAGAGGGAGCCCCGTGCGCTGCCCTTCTCGACGGTGGGGAGAGGACGCGGAGCGCCGGTGGGGAGAAGTGAGGAGAGGATGCATCGTGACATCGTGAGTCTGAGACGAGGTGCGGCGCGTGTGTCTAAGTGAGGAGGCGTGGAGTCTAAGAGTGAAACCCTAACTGCCTAATATATAGTGGCATGGTTAATTGTTTTGAGCTACTATGAACTGTGGTGGTTATTTTACAAAAATCACCACAGTTAATCGATTTTGTGTGGCGGGCTTTAAAACCGCTATGGTTAATGGAAACCCCCCAATGGTTAATCGACCAACCGTGGCGGTTTTACGCCCTGTAGGCTGGCTTGCTCGCCTCGATTAACCGTGACATTTTTTCAAAACCACCACGGTTAATAAATCTTAAACGCCTTGCAAAATATTTTCTGTAGTAGTGTGATCACCTCTGCGATGACTAAACCCTATCTATTTATTTTCATAATACTTTATGTCATATTCCATACTCTAACGCTACCAAATTTCCTAGTTCGGTTACATGTAAACAATAGGTATCTTCACAACCACCGTGGCAAGCTAGACATCTATTAGAATGCAACACCCTCCATCCAAAGATTTTGATCTTTCCAAGCAATGCCAGGAGCTTGTCTTCCTACAAAATCAATTGCTCAGAGGCTTCCCAAGAGAGTGATAACCGGAAATTATCTTCAACACTCCTAGCAAAAAAAGAAGCTACCAATGTTTTGGTTTCCAGCAAAAAAAAAAAAAGCTATGGGAATTCTAGCTTCAGCAAATCAAATTTCCATACATCTCCCCATAGAGATAATGAAGCACCAATGCCTACCACATAAGAGGCTCAACCACAATACAAACTTAAGATTTTTGAGCGACATTGCTTTCATAAGGACCATCAACGTACTGTTTGTTCAGGTTGTTAAGAACCAATATTTTCCAAAATAATCCACACTTAAATATTCCTTTCACGTACCACTTAACCCCATGTAATGCATGAAACTGACGGAAGAGCCAAAAAAAAAAAAAAAACTAACCAATACTCAAAAGTCGCCAAACAACTAAATTCGTCAAAAAAAAGTTCAAGAAACTAAGTGATACTTTCAGTAGGGCCAAAGAAATAATTTGCTCATGTATATATATGAAGATCCCAAGAAGCAGCCTCCGTCCAAGCGCGAGAGATATTTTTGGCGTGCCATACCGGCCGCCATATCAAATCTAGGATCGTCACACAGATGAGAAAGAAAATGAGTGCACTTCCACATCACCGTTTTCTAAGACTCCCCATCATTACCTTTGATTTCCACAGCATATATCTTATCCTTCCTTTTGATCTTATTCTATTTCTTATTACAACAGATGAGGCTGTCAACTCGACGTCAAAATCTTGCTGATCTGCAAGAAGATGGATCCAGACTGCATATTTAGTATTAGTACATGATTGATCGGTTGGCTTTTTGTGGGTGCAATGCAAGGCTCAACTAACCCCCCAAATCCACGTACAACTTTTCCAAGCCATGGGCCATATTAGCTTTGACAAAAACAGGCCATTAACAAAGCTAAGTTTGTCTGTGGTGTGTGCCCCCGATGCAAGCAGCAGCACAGCAGAGATTAACGCAAGCAAGCATGCATGATATCTCAGTGCAGTAGCCATCTACCACACACACCAAACTCGCAATTATATCTGCAAATGCAATCCACATCGGCCGTGCTTATCCTGAGTGTGTCGCGATTACATACGGGCCTGCTAATGGAAATTTTTTTGGATAAGTATCTCACCAACTCTTTGCCAAGAAAAGGGAAGATGTCGAATTGAAGAAGCTGCTGTCAAGTGCAAGGTGACAGGAGGGTAGTGTACAGGCATATAGCTCATATATAGCTGCTTGACATCAGGGTTCACCTTTAATTTGCGTGTGCAAGGTTCAGTTGATTAGTCCAGCGATTAAGCAGTGTTTGTAAATTGTAAGCCTCCATCCAATTCCACCGTGATGATGAGATCATCAAAAGATGAAGCCTCCCCATGCACGCATGAATAGTTCAGTCGTGAAAACGGATCAACTTATAGTTGGTGTGTTAGGTATACAGAGTCCTTGCTTGATGCATGTCGACAGCAACTTGTCGATGATGACCAATCGTCTTGCTGCCAACTTCGTTCAATCCGGATGAGTTTATCTGAAGCTTATAGACTGCTAGCCAATTAGCATTTCCCTGCATTGTTGTCAGACGTGTGATCTGAATCTTCCTTGCGCTGCAAACTTGGAACTTGCCTTTGGCTCCTGTCGTCGTCCAGCTGGATGTGGGCCACGCAAGGCCAGGGAGGGTGCGTGCATGTGGGCCCTCGCATGTCTCCTCTCTATCTGGGCCCAGCTCGGTGCCTGCAGTGGCGTGTTGGGCCTTTATCACACCGGTTCCTCTTTTCTTTTGCTCTAAGATCATGTCGGCTCACCTGATGCTCCATGCTTATGCATCGGCTGCATCTTTGGTGACTTGAAAGCAAAACAGGAACGAAAGGGGCCGGCAACAGAGAAGCGAGAATATGTGCCACAGTCAATAATCGATCAGGCTGCCATCCAAGGTTTTTTTTTTCCCCGAAAGTGTGCATTAGCATGTGCTTCATTAAGTTTAATAAGGATGTTTTAAAGACTCCCTGAATGATACGGCGAACAACCGTAACTTACAGGACACACTGGACACAAATCACCAACAAATGGCGGAAGCAAGACGGCGTACTGACTAAATAACAAATTAGAGGGCAGTGAGGCGCTAGCCGGCAAGGGCGGTGAGCAGCGTGAGGCACCAACTGTTGTGTAAAGAGTAAAGCCGGCTGTATGGGTGAAGGAAAAAAATTTTAGTGTAGACTCTATCGAAATAATCATCAGGCAAAAGGTAACATATGTTAGCATTTTCAACATTTTCTAGCAGTTTATTTGTTTAGTTGAGCTTCCTACTAACCTTCGGTCACCAAAGGCTAATTCTCCAAAGCCCCCTACCAGTTGGAGTGAATAGAGAGGGAGAGGAGCTAGTGCAATAAGCCTCATGAGATCTTTAACTTTCATATGTCCGCTCATCATAACCCTATTCTCTCCTCTTCTCTCCTGCGAGCCTGTGTGGTTCTCCTTTAGTACGGTTATTATGTGTTGATTGTCTTTATCTTAGACATTTTAACGTGTACTCCCTCCATATTAAAAAAGGAAGACGTTTTGGATAAGATTTGGGTCAAACATTAGGAATATAAATCATGAATAATTTTTAAGTCATTGAGTTTGAAAATGTAAAAATCATATCAATGATTTGTCTTGTAAAAAATACTTTCACAAAAAAATATACATATATAACTTTTCAATAAATATTTTTATAGAAAAGAGTAAAAGTTATTTTTTAGAGAAAAAAAAATTTGTCCTAAACGTCTTTCTTTTCAAGTATGGATGGTATTGTGCTGGTGTGTGGTTTAAAAGTTCTATAAACATTTACTTATCCTATTAGTAGTGCAGCCAAGGCACGATCCAAAAAAAAAAAATCTATTAGTGTTGCTGGTTGATATCTTATGATGAAACATCTCCACCTAGATTTTTTCTGTATTTAGTTTAAGATTTAATGGTATTATTCTTTCAGTGATACATTCTTTCGGTGGTAATGTGATGTATTTGTTGAACTTGTGCTTAGTCTCGGTCAAAGTTGCATGGGTGGTAGTGTAAAAATGGACTCGGTTTTTATCACATCAGGTGAGCTCTTGTGTTGTTTTATATGTTTGTTATATCCTAGTATGAACCAGGATCTGGGGGACGACGTCCCCCACCGTGTATTTCATTAAGAAGAAGATGTTTCTCATCGGATCCTGGAATGATGAAACATCGCCCCGACTTTTTACCCGTGAGATTTAATGGGCTTCACACCATGCTTTGGATACACTTTCGGGGTAGGGATTTTTTGGTTGAAATCATGCTTAGTCGAGAGGACTCGAACCCATGATAGGTGGCCTCCCAATGGGGAGTGCTCACCAACTAAGCTATGCTCAGTTCCCCATCCTAGTATGAACCAAGCAACGAAACATAATTAACTCTCTTCTTTTTTGGTTAAATACTTGGATTGAACTTCTTTGCCATAGTGCCATTTAAATTGAGTTTGACGTGGTGTGAGGTTATGCATGGAAGTAAAGTGCAGTGTTTCCATTGAGAATTATCATCGCCTCGGACACGTATATATTTCCACGCGCTCTCATTGAGATGGTGCCCCTATCTTAATTAGATTCTTTTCTGGTGTATAATCTGATATATATATGTGGTCATGATTCAGCTTAAAGTTTTCGCCGTCCAGAAATACATTATGTTCAATTTATTTTCTATACATAGAGCAAATTAAAGCCATTTTGCAAGAGTTTCAAAACCTTAGACGACACGTACACATGTGTGTCGTATTATCCGATCGATGCATGTATGTAAACATACAACAAGACGCAGCAACTATGCCCATCCGGTACGTCGTTAGGAACGATCGATCGGGCCACCACCGCGCGCTGCGCCTCTCAGTGACCAGCCAGCCGGCCAAGGCATGCATGCATGCCTGCCCTAGCTGCACCCGCGCGAGGCGTCGTTGCCCAGCTGGCAAGTCGGCGGGACCGGGGACGAGGACTACGCATGACTGGATGCTTTGAGCGCACGACATGGCCGGCCGGCTGCCACTGCCAGAGCACGTACGTCGTACGTACCTTACAGCTACAGGGCGTACCGGGATAGTAGATGATTGATGGATTGGCTCGGCGGATTGGGATTGGGACGATGATGCATGTGCGCGCGGGCCGGGCGAGGGGACAGCCGCAATAGCGTCAAGCAACAAACTGCTGCCCCATATGGCATGGAAGCACGCTAATCCCGGCAGGCACGCAGGAGATGATCGTCGTCGTCCCAGCACCCGATCGATCCCTAGCTGCTGGTGCTGGCTAATTCCGGCCGCCTCACTCCTCGCTAATCCCAAGCCAAATTATACCATTAACTAGTGCAGTTGCTCATGGGTCGGCGAGACCGAGCCCCTAATTGAGTAGAGAAGACATCAGAGGAACAAGGAATGTGCGGGCTCCCAGGAGAATGCGGATTATATATTCTATATGTACACGTTCCACTGCACGCACGGCATAGTAAGAATATCAGATAGACCAGGGAATTTCGTTTAATTCCTTGGTTTAACCCCTTAGTAAATTGATCCCGAGGGAATTAGTGGCGCCCTTGCTAAGCATCTACTCCTTTCCCCCAGTAGTAGCTTTCCTTCACTGCCACTCCTTTCAAGCCCCGGCTCTCAAGACATGCATGCAAGCAGGATCAGCTATAGCTAGCGTATAGGCTTGTTAGTTTCTCTATGCACTGAATGCCAGGCCGACGACTGTCCTTTTGCAATTTGTTGCATGCATGCCCATGGCCTTGGTTTCATGAACCGCCAATCCACATCCGTCGTCGTCCATGCATATCACACGCACACAGTATGTATGTACAGTGTCATGTATAGTATTTATCTATGTAGTATGTTTCCCGTCAAAGCTACCTATTAAGCTACCAGGTCCGGCCGGCCGGGGTTGAACGAATCAAACTTCAAAAACTGCCCTGAAAAAATGCATGCATGCGTGGTACCAAGCATACTCCAGGCGACTGGCGAGTGACTTGCTTTCAGATGGATGGTGATTGCTCACCGGTCTTTGTCTGAATATTTATTATCAACAAACAAATTGAAATGTTGAAGACGAATTATTGAACATGCATGTATGGTGTATATATATGCAACCGGTGTACATAGAAAAGCACTAGCTACCACTGTATGTATCGTACCTCTTTAGCTTGTGAAAATGAAAGCGGCTGCTTCCACCGTTGTTCTACCTTTTAGTCGCTCCAAGGTCTTCAAGATTGTTTAATTTTTTGTCGTCACAGGAGCACCATATCCCCATCGGAATCTGATGATATATATAAACAATAAATCACTAATAAGCTGTACATTACTTACTCGGTTACTCCTGATGCATGGCTCAAATTAATGCTAAGAATAAATCATTGGCATATGCCAAATTTGTGCCACTAATTAAACTAAAACAAACATACTCCCTCAGTCCCAGGGGCGAAGCTAGCTCTGAACTTAGGGTGGTGCACTGCTAAGGAGAATTATAGAATTTGATAGAAATATATGGTGAAAGTTTGTCTTGCCAATGGATTTTTTTTTCTTAGGGTGGTGCATTGGCACTACGCAAGCTCAACGTAGCTTCGCCCCTGCTCAGTCCCAAAAAGAGTGTTGTAACAAAATAAATAATGTTTATACAAATAATTTGAATAAGACAGATGGAGAGAGTATATATATATATATGAAACAAGTCAATAAAATCTAAAACGACACTCTTTTTAGACGTATATATATGAACTGTTGAATGTAAATTTGAATTTGTGCATTAATTTAAAGCGAACCCTGAGGACCTGTGTGTGTGGTTTCGATAACGTAAACACAGGAACATCCGTCAAGAGACGCATATATATATGCATGGAAAGAAGAATGTTAGCATACCCCTCGCTGCCAAGCCAGCATAGTAGTAGTATATATATACGCGTGTAGTTTACTTCTATGTATTTTCCCATTGTCATGCAGTAGAATGTGCGTGCACACGGGCTACGTACCTTTGCAAGCAAGGCAACTAGTAGTTACACAACGCAACACGAGGCAGATATCACAGAGAGGGCCCCCTCAAAACTAATCGAGACTTTAAACTAATCTCCCTCTCATGTGCGTAACTTCCATGCATATGCACGAGCTGCTGCAGGTAGCCCTAGTAGCTTCGAGCATGCGTGTTATTCACCAGTGGCATGCTTCCAGCATGCGTGTCTGCCAAGCTAAAGCCCGCCACGCCGTGCCCGTGCATGCGACTCGATCCATTAGCTACTTCGCTCGTTGTCAGCTCCTCGGCCGCCGCCGCCGGCCGACTCGACCCATCGATCGATCACTCTCGTGCGACGACGAGAAGTGAGCATGCGTGCACACACGCAGTTTCCTTACTTGACAGCAAGGCACCCACGTACCATTAGTACTGCTTATATATATATAATTACATATATGAATACATATATATATATGGTCATGTCAAAACCTACGCTGCAGCTTCGTCGACACAGTCTTGGCTTGGACTTCTGGCATCGCCTGGTTCTAGTTTAAGGATACATTTTTCTGATTATCTCTCATGCTAATCATGCTTTCGCTTAATTAATTCTTTATTTTATTCATATATATGTAGACGTCACGATCATATATATCTATTCTATTTTAGACATAAACTGCATGCATCATCCACCACGACATACTCCGTATATGCACAGTGTTCCTGTCACAAAAAAATCTATTTTTTTCGTCGGTATATAAATAGTAAGGTTGGTTTTATATATGCCTCCGTAAATAATCAACGATAGTGAACGAGCTAGGTAGCTAGCTAGCTGACTTCCACGATCATCTGTCCCTGTGCTAGTAGCTACCTGTACAGTAGTCCCTGTCTATTTGCCTCCGCAGTCATCTTGAGGATCGATTCAGCCGTGCGATCTGAAGCTATTTCCGTTATCATATTTTCAAACTAATTGACCCTGCTTTTTTCTAGAAGATAATGTAATCCGACGTCAATTTCGTCAACTTGGTATATATTTCGCAGGAGTGTTTGACTAGCTTGAAGAGTCTATGGCTTGGAAGACCTGGAAACCCGGAAGGTTTAAACTGAAGATATAATAATCGTCATCTGTGGACGACGTCGTTGCTAATAATTGGAGTGGTGCTATGATGATCAACGGAAGATCAAGGACTCATCGGAATCTTTTGGCTTGTGACCAGGTACGTTTTTTGGCTTGGATCGACGACCAAGCAACACAGGAAAAACAAGTGTTTTGGAGACCGTTACATGCTGCTGCACATTGTAGTAGCATGGACACAGGAGCGGAGCTAGATTGTTAGTTGTGGGTGTCTACTGTTTAGGCACCCACAAAAAAAAAAAAAAAAACATTATTCGGTCGGTGGACTTAGTTGTAATGCATGTTTTTTAAAGGTCTGTATTGTAATATGCTTGCTTAATATATAAAATTGTTAGTTGTCAAAAAAAAATGAGTTTCCAACTTAAAATTATTGGTATAGTAAAAAGAATACACACTCCCAATTTCCTTGCACTAAAAAAAACGAGTTCCCAACTTTAACTTTGCATTCATCCAGCCATCGGGCCAGGTTCTATCTGAACACGTCACCGAAATACGGCGTGGGGGATCGAAACGATCGAGAGATCGATTATTCATCAAGAAAATATATGAAAGATCGCCTAGAACCCGACGAGCAAACCTGAAGGCTCAGCAACGTGTCCGCGGCAGCAATCATAGGTGGACATCCTATCCATTCCCTGGAAGTCTCCATGGTGTTTATCTTTTTTTCCTTTTTCTTTATTCTTTTCTTTTATTTCTTCTTTTGTTTCTGTTCACTCTGAGATCCGCTCACCTGCGACCCGCCACCACCTACGCTCCACTCCACCACGTCCTTCACAATGCAGCCAATGTTCATGCAAATACAGACCACTGCCAGGGACTCACTCATCCGAAGTTTGTTCAACAACATCGCCATCATCAGGGATTCGACTTCGAGCATCATCTTCTATCATGCGGCGACGGCATACTAATTACCCGACCCACGTGCTTGGCGGTCCTTCCAGCGAATGTTCTCCTTCAGGAATCGGCTCGGTTGTGCTTCGACCCATCTTAAACCGTCGCTTAACTTTTGGCTTAATATAATAATAAATGCCTTCCACCCGGTGTATTTTTTGAGAATCGGCGCGCTCACAACCCACACCCCCCCTATGAAAGTTCGTCACGAATCATCGCCTTAGATGTTTCGGTTGTGCTTATCTGATCACTGGATCATTGCTGTATTCTGGTCTTCTCTAGAGGACCTCTATATAACTTGACTGCTTAATATATAATAAAGTATGCAGATGTAAAAAACGAGTTTCCAACTTAAAATTATTGGTATAGTAAAATGAATACACACTCCCAATTTCCTTGCACTAGTATAACGCACGATGATATATATATAACTACTCGTTACCTTTAAGTTTGCATTCATCCGGCCATCGGCCAGGTTCTTTCTGAACACGTCACCGAAATACGGCGTGGGGATCGAAACCATCGAGAGATTATTCATCACGAAAAAATATATGAAAGATCGCCTAAAACCCGACGAGCAATCCCGAAGGCTCGTTGTCGCGATGTACACGAGGCATCAGACAGCCGCCCATCGCCGTCGTCCATGCCGTCCGTACGTAGGAGTAGCCGGTAGGCGGCTAGCCGCCGAGGCCGGCCTGCTTGCCTGGTGCCTGCAGGATGGAGCCGAATGAATTAGACCCGGGCGTTGCGCCAAAGCAGCTTTGACGACGCGCACTCGATTGGTCGCCGCCCGCGCGTGGTGTTTGCCTCTGCTCGCACGCAACCGGCCGGCTGGGGGGCCGCCGGCCGTCTTCACCGCACACGTGTGTACGCCTTCGATGGAGCACCTAGACGAGCTAGCTGCATAATATGCTGCTGCTACACGCTGCGACGATCCTTCCTTCCGATTATACATGACCCATGCTAATCAACTGATGATCGATGATGACCAAGACCCCACGTACGTTGTAATCAACTCCTGTACTGATCAACTCGAATTTAGTAGCGTAGCAATGTAGTACTAAGATACTACCACCTAATCCAGTTGAGGTCAAATTACGCTATACGACAGATTGAGAGAGTTGATCAATCGTCGTAACGACGACTGCGGAAAATTATATGAATTGAAGCACCGCTTGACTTTGATCGTCGTCCTTTTGTAGGGTTATATATATCGATGTTGCCTAATCGTGCAAACAACACGACCTGGTATCTCCGCCTGGTGCATCACGAGAGCTAGCCAACAAACGAAATTATGCATGTCACATACCCTGTATATATTATATATACTCCGATCCAGTGCGTACGTGTTTAATTTGTTGATATACTCAAAGAGTAGAGCTACAAGAAGGCTGACTGTGTGTCCACTACACACGGTACGCACCGTTCCTTTCATCCTCAACAATGGATGGCCGTTTGGATTGGATCCCGACATTTGTACTCAAAATCTTTACTCGTTGTAGTTTTCAAGTTTTTGTCAATCTTAGTACAAAAAATATGCAAACATTTTATATATTCGAAAAAAACTTTACTTCTAATCTCTTTGTTCCATATTATAGTTGAAGAATTGAATACTATCACTGTGGATATATATACAACGTTGAGTTCCCTTCAACATCATCATGCATAAATGCGCCTCTCTATATATACACAATCCACAGAAAGATCCACGCTATTAAATATAGGAAAAACTAAGGTATTGGATGTGCAACTGTATACCTTTTTTTTGTGTAGAAGCATGCACACACATTGGTCTATATATAGCTTGTCACATTGGTTTACTTGTCAATTGACAATAACATATACTAACCAGAAGTTGCCTAGCTGGGGCTGGAGCTACCTTAGCTAGCCAGGTGTCTCATTCCTACGGGTGGTAATGGATCCGACAATTTTTTTTTTCTTTCACAATCCCACTTAGCCCTTTCCATTTTTAGTTCAAAATTATATAGTTTTACTGTCCGATCCTAATCCGGCCTGATCCTTAAAGTTGTTAGGCTAAATTAAAGGGCCACTTACCACCCGTACTATTCCTACTATGTTGTTTCAGATAGTGGAACAGGTTTCAGTATCTACCATTTGTGGATAGTACATAGCTAACAGTCACATAATTAATAAACATCAACGCCATAAGGCTTACAATTCTGAGGGGATAAGTAAAGTTCAGCTAAACTAGTGAGTGCAACAAACAAAGTAGAACACTAAGCTTCAATCCAATTCATGGAGCTCCGGCCAAACTTTTTGTGAAGACGGCCATGATCAGATATTAAGTATTCCAAGCCGCCACCCCCACCCCCCCCCCACCCCCCCCCCAAAAAAAAAAAAAAAAAAAACTTTGGTGTGCATAGAATACTCCACTTGCCAAGCCAGTTTTTTTTTTTTTGTGTGTTCATCACATTGCTAGAAAAAAAAAATGTGAAGTACGTGTTTCTGGTACAACCGTACAACTGGCACTTTTTAGCAGGGTCCCATGCATGAACATTAGTACTTTCAAGGTTGCTTCTGGAGTTTAGCGTAAGTACGTGCCATTGTTCTTCCAACGTCTTAATTCGCTACACATGCCGTCATGCCCTCTCTCTCTGCCTGGCCTTTTCCATGTTTACGTGTATGTGCAGGTATATGCGTGGGTAGTCCTTTTGATTACCATGATTAGACATGCTTATCAATAGGACCATACATACATGCAGTGACGTTTTGTAATTACTCGTACATGTTTAGAAGAGTTTTCTACCGAATTCGACTCAAAGTGAGCTACTATTTCCTCCATTGCAAATTGTACGTTATTCTGGTTTTCACTATATATTTCTAACATGCTATATGAGAATTATCGATGCCTCCCGACCCGCTCCCTCTCCCAGGCCGTGGCGGCGCCGCCACATCCACCCAGCCCAGCCAACCTGCCCCGCTCCTCCTCTCTCCAAATGTAGATCCAGGACCCTTGTCACCTGATCTATTGATCCATGCAGATCATGGTGGGTCTCTGCCCACTCCCGTCGAGATCCCGACCAAGCATGGCCTTTGGCAGCAGCCCGCCATGCCTCTGTCGTCGCTAGTGGCCAGCCCAGTGGCGGAGTGCCTCTGCCCCCACTGCCCTTTCATCCACCAGAGCTTCTCCCGATGCGGATTTCAAAGGAGCTGCGGACATTAGGTTGGGCCACCCCGGACAGGTACTTCCGACGCCATCACCTCTCTGATGCCACTGCTACTGGTCGGCGCCCCAAAGATCCTCGATGCTTCAACTCCGTTGCCTGTTGTGCCTCTTCCCCACAACGCTCACCCCCTTGTGGAGGCAGTTCCTAACTGGCTGCGTTGGGTGTCACCATCATGTTTGCCGTCGGGTCCACTACCGGATCTAGTGAAGGGGTGACACAGCGGGCACCTTCGGCAACAAGAATGCTATCGCCGCCGCCTCCAACGTCGGCCATGGCTGTCGCGGATGACACCATGTGCGCCCCCACTCTCGCTGCCCATGTGTCCTCGCCCTCACCGCAGCTGCTGGCTACTGCTGCCTCCCAGCCAGAGGTGCGGGTGATGCAGGATGGGTCAGTTGTCCTCATTGAGGATGTCCTTGAGGATGAGGATGACGTGCCATCATAGGAGGCAGGGGTGTCGCCCAGTCGGCCCCTGGCCGCTGTGGTGCCGCCGTCCTCTCCTAGCTACTCCCTCTCTCCAGCAGCTGCCCCTTTCTTCCCAGGAGGCTAGCCCGGTGGACGCTCGAGGCAGCGTTGGTGGGCGGATGATGACGGTGTGGACGCCGACGACACCTCCACGTCCTACCTCGACGCTGTTCTCCCTCGTCACCGATACGTGCCCGCTCCTTCCGTGCTGCTAGTCTAGACCATGGTGGAGTGGACACTGGACGGCACGGATCCGGGCAGAAGCGAGGGAGGAGCCGACGACAACGGACCCAGCTGGTGCATGGCTTGCCCTGCTCGGCCACCGGATGGTCGTATCTCTGCCCGCCTCCGCCTTGGCGGTCGCGGGCGGGTCTCCACCCACAATGCTGATGGGTGGCGGGAGATCCTCTCAAGGTAGGAGACACATCGTCTGGCCGCCTCGGTTGAGCATCGCCAGGCGCTGGCCTGGAGGATCCCAGAAGCACTTTGAGGCGCGTAGATGCTTCAACTGCCACTCCTACTCGCACCATGTAGCGACCTGCTGGTTGCCATGGTGTTGCTTGCGCTGCCATGGCTTCTACCACCTTGACAGGGAGTGCAAAGCGACATGCCACGCCGGCGAGAGGTATCGCAGGCAGTCCACGCCCATGTTCGCCGCTGGCACAATGACTAGCCCGCCCAGGTCGGGGAGCCACCAAGGACGCCCGCTGCAGTAGCGGCGGCTTCGGCCTCAGCGAGTGGGCCGACTTCGCCAGAGCTGGTTGCAATCGGATCGGCCCCCACCCAGCCGACATCTCCTTGAGCCGTGCCTTCGGCAGTGAGGGGTGGTGGCTTGGCTCCCGTCACCAACCTATCTGCCTCCTAGCAAGCCCCCCACTGTCCGCTAAGTTCGGAAGTGGCTGTGGGGGTGGGCGCCGGCAGAGTTCGATGACGACGTCGAAGATGCATGAGTAAGCCCATGGTGGCTGACGACGTCGCTGCTACACATCACACTGCTACGTCAGATCCTTAAAGGTGTAACAAACTGGTCTATGTGGGTGATTCATCTGAATCTATGGTTGTACGTAGTTTATTTTGGGTCATTTTATTGGAGATTATGATTGTAGCGCAAGTAGCTCATTTAATTGGATAGTGAGGATTGATAATTGTTCCTCATAAAAATTCAGCTTATTTGTTATTAGTTGTTTACCATTTACTATAAACTGAAAAGTATATATTAAAGTTGTAGCAAAAACTGGTCAATGTCGGTCATTGTGGCAATTCCAGATTTAGAACAAGTATTTCTTTTTCCATTCACTCAGTAAGTAATAATGTTTACAATTCCTCAAATTCAAAAAAAAAGCAGGAGAGAGGATCAAAAGGAAACTTGCTTGACTTAATTGCCATTTCTTGAAAGATTCAAAGCAGATCAACCCAAACATTTCAGTTAAAAAGGCTTCTCCAGCATGCTGTTTTTTTCCCCCAAAACCACGAGGAGGGTGGCTGGTGTGTTTCGTGTTATCAGGAGTAAAACAGCTGGTGAGCACAAGAGTTATCTGAAACTAGCTAAACTATTGAGAACTGATTGACATTCCCGTGTGTAGCTAGCTAACTTTTAGCTCATAATGATCCACATACCCAATACAATATTCCTAGTACAAATTACTCAAACGAGATCGATGTTCCTTCAATATCAATTTGGGCGGCGCATATAGAATACTACTGTTACAAGGTTCTCTGAAGCATGACGATTTTATAGTAAGAAACGTAATGGCTCCTCGCAGTTGTGGATGTCAGCCACTATATATAATTATTATATTATATTTATATATAATAATAATATATACATATACAAGTGTTGTGCAACAATGCAAGTGAGATCTTTCAGGTCTAGACATGCTTCTTGGATATATGCTTTGCATGTTACTACTGAAGTAATATTCAAGTTTCAAGTGGAGGCTAGTTAGCTATAGCCACCTAAAGCACATTTGTAGTTTTGGTAAAGCTACGCAAAGTGGGGGGCAGTATATTTGGGAGCAGGAACATGATCTTTGCAAGATGTTATTCTAATTGGAGAAGAGAATAAGATACACGCCCAAATTGCCAGAAGATGCATGCCCTTTGACTCAAACTACCAGATGAAGGATGCATGGATAGGTAGCATCCCTGGGTAAGCTAGATAGCAGCCAACAATGCACTCCACTGGGATGAACTTTATTAAAAGAAGATAAGTGCATGCATGGGGGTTAGCTAGGGGTTGGTGTGCAGACACTTGTCCCTTCTTCAAGCAAAGAGTTCAGGAGCGAGCCTAACAAGCTTCGACAGTATACAACTGTAGTTGAACAGAACCGCTGGCTCGACGGCTTGATGAAGCCAGTGTGTGATGACCCAAGTCAAAGCAATTTGCTATATATATACAAATACACATGCTTAAAAGAAGCGCAGTGCATCTGTCTTCTCATTGGAGCGTGCTAACGCAATTCTTGTTCTTCCCACTTGTTATAGCTCGGCGTCATTATGAATGACGCCGAGCTAAGGCACTACTACAGAATTGTCCATCACTGCCGGGCTCCAACCCCCCTTCACTGCCGAAAACTGAACCGGCAGAACCATAGCGGTAGTGATGTGGGGTTCGAAACACTACCGGGTCAAAACACCGGCGGTGATGCGAGGAGCGACTGCCGGTTTGATATCGAACCGGCGGCAAGATCGTCACCGAACACCGTCGAAGTGTTCCACGACCCGCAGCATTTTTGATCCAAGCAATGCGGGTTCGGAAGTCAGCCGGCGAGTTGATATTTGGGAGCACCGTCGGGCTTTAACGAACCGACAGAACGTGGGGATAACACTATCGGGTTAGGCGAGCCGACGGTGTATCGAAGAGCTAACAATGGCGGCTTACTTTGAACCCGTCGGTGAACTTTACGTGAACACCGTCGGCTGATCTCAACCCGACAAAGCGTTATTAGAGTGGAGACTATCGGTTGGTTAATGTAGCCCCGGCGGTGATGTTTTCGTCGTCTATGACGGTTAGTAATTCAAACCGATAGTGTTTGGTATAGTTACACTACCGGTTTGTTGCTCATTCCTTTGTCGGGCCCATGCCACCCGGCGTTTTTGTTTTAAATTTTTGAATTTATTCGTGGAATTCAGCTCTTTTTAAATCCAAAAAATCATCATACATTAATATCGTCAAAACATTACAGGATTTAATGGTTACATACAACAAAATCCACCTAATGTTCTAGAAACTAAGCCTACATGAACTTAAAAATAAAAACACCAATGACCATAGAGTCATAGACATAAATAAAAGCATGACATCTTTCCAAAACCAATTAAGCAACAATTCTCGTAATCTTCATAAGTATGTGGGGTGGCTTCTCTTCAATCTCGGGGCGGCTAGTTTGCACCATTGTGGCGGCGACGGCTTCACCTTCGGTGTTGTATTTTTCAGTAACAATTATTAGCGTAGCCTTGGACTTGAGCATAGCAATCTTTCGGGTTAGATAGATCCCCGCACGCGACCAACAAACACTACGTACCACGCCATGCTTGCCTATACATGTCACCAAAATAGGATGATATTGCTATGTTATTCATAAAAGTTGTACGAGAAGTTACGCAGACATATATTTAAAATATCCAAACTGGATTTTGAACAACACTAACTCATGAATTTCAATCACAATTCGAGCACAAGTTGCGGTGACCGAGACGGGCATTTCAACGAACACCTCAAGGGCGTGACCGACGCGCACTCACCAAGCTTTCGTGCGCCTCGTGCGCTCCTATCTTGTCTTGGAGGATTTGAGGAGGACAAGGTCGCGGACGATGCGGGTCGGGCGGTGAAGAGGAAGACGGCGTGAGGCTGCGGATGGCGAGAGAGGTGTGGCGGCGGTCCTCCGTCGGCGTGGAGGAAGACCAAGCGGGCGACGTGAGGCTAGGACAGCGGCAAATTAGTTCTCATTCTCATAGGTAAAAACTTCGTACACCTAAAGGGATAATTAGTTCTCACCGTGGAAGGGGCCGGCGGGCGGAGGATGCCCGGCGCGACGTTGGGGACGTCGGAGTGGAGGAGCGCGGGCGTGGGAGAACGCCGTCAAGCCTCGATTCTGGCTGGAGCGGAACGGCCGGGGATCTTGTGACGGACGGCCCGGGCGGCGAGGGGGGACGGCGACGGCGGCGTTGGAGTTGGTGGTGCGCTCCGTCGGGCGAATCCGGTGCTCTTTCGGTGGTGGGGAACGAGAATGGCGCGGTGTTCAAATGGCTTGCCAAAATTTCGCTCCGAGCCACTCACCTATATATATAGGCAAAGCTGGGTTTGGGCGCGGTGGGGAAGCGAAATGGCGGGAGGTTCGGATAGATTTGGAAAATTTCACCCCAATCCTATTATTGCCGGTTATTACATAAACCGGCGGTGAAAAATCTTTGCCACTTCATGGATGATCATGTACCTTTGTGAAGGATGTGTAATCCTCCATGGTGGAAATGGCTTTTTTTTTTTTTTCCAGTCATGTACACCCAAAATATGACCCCACACAAGTTCTTAGGTTTTTTTCGATAAATATTTTAATTACTATGATTTTCTTCTACCTAAACTGGCGACAAGAAGGCTAATTAAACCATGAAAACACAAGAATATGTCTTGGACCTCCACGGTGATTTGCCTCCTAGGGCACATGAGACCCTGTGGAAAAGTCTAGCAGCATTCCGGCTCTTTTCGTGGGTACGCTCAGTTCAAACTATAATTACAAGGTGGCGTCGCGCAGAAATTCAAATAAACTGGGAAAAGTACCAAACCAACTCTGAAAAATCTCAAACTTCGTGGGTGCTTCCCAATTTGCATGTGAAAGGCTCAAAAAAAGTTTGAGACCACTACAACACCGGCAAACATATGAACCACATGGAGCACGGGAACTACCTTTGTATAGTCTGGTTCGATGGTAGGGATCATGTACCTTTGTGAAGGATGTGTAATCCTCCATGGTGGAAATGGCTTGAATTTTTTTTTTTTTTCCAGTCATGTACACCCAAAATATGACCCCACACAAGTTCTTAGGTTTTTCTGATAAATATTTTAATTACTATGATTTTCTTCTACCTAAGCGGCGACAAGAAGGCTAATTAAACCATGGAAACACAAGAATATGTCTTGGACCTCCACAGTGATTTGCCTCCTAGGGCACATGAGACCCGTGGAAAAGTCTAGCAGCATTCCGGCTCTTTTAGGTAGGGTGCGCTCAGTTCAAACTATAATTACAAGGTGGCGTCGCGTAGAAATTCAAATAAAGCGGGAAAAGTACCAAACCAACTCCGAAAAATCTCAAACTTCGTGGGTGCTTCCCAATTTGCATGTGAAAGGCTCAGAAAAAGTTTGAGACCACTACAACACCGGCAAACATATGAACCACATGGAGCACAAGAACTACACTGTATAGTCCTGGTTCGATGGTAGGGATCATGTGCCTCTGTGAAGGATGTGTAATCCTCCTTGGTGGAAATGGCTTGAATTTTTTTTCCCAGCCATGTACACCCAAAATATGACCCCACACAAGTTCTTAGGTTTTTTTCGATAAATATTTTAATTACTATGATTTTCTTCGAGCTAAAGCGGCGACAAGAAGGCTAATTAAACCATGGAAACACAAGAATTTTTCTTGGACCTCCACGGTGATTTGCCTCCTAGGGCACATGAGACCCTGTGGAAAAGTCTAGCAAAGCATTCCGTCTCTTTTTTTAGGTGGGTACGCTCGGTTCAAACTATAATTACAAGGTGGCGTCGCGTAGAAATTCAAATAAACGGGAAAAGTACCAAACCAACTCGAAAAATCTCAAACTTCGTGGGTGCTTCCCCATTTGCATGTGAAAGGCTCAGAAAAAGTTTGAGACCACATGGGCCACAAGAACATTACAAATTAATTAGGAAGTAACCATACAACCTTACAAATAATTAACATAGTAAACACACTAATCATCATCATCGTCGTCGGGATCAATATTGGGTCCAGCTTGTGATCCATGCACACGAATGTAGGATTGTAGAAATATCGGGTAATTGATGTCATGGATTAAGTATCCGCTTGAGTCGATGAAGGTCAATGCCCTTATGATTGCACTCTCTCGTCCCTCGCAGGGCGTAAAAATGCTCGACCATAGATATAACCTTGAAGCGACCGGTGCCTAAGTTAGTAAACCTTATGCGATATTGTCGCCCTTCCGTAGTTTCTTTGGCCAAGGTGTGCGTACGAAGTCCCAATCGCACCGAAGTCGGTGCGTAGCTTGGTCGAGAACGGCCGCCAAGCCACATGCGGCATAAGTAAGATCGTGGAGCAAAATCGCAAGTGGGAGAATCAAAATGAATGAGGATGATGTGAATCTATCTAATATGCATTGCCAAAATGATGAATTTAATTTATTACCACATCATCATGGTTGTAACTCCCAACATATTCGCTATATTGCCATGGGGGGATATTATCGCCAGACAAGGCAAATATCTTGAAGTCGAGAAATTAGGCACAATGTAGCAAACACGTCGAAGAGAATCTAAGCACAAGGAAAGCGGCATGGTACTCGGCGTTTTGCACGGTCGTTCTCTCGTTTCCCCTCTCGTGGATTAGGTGGTCATTTGTGTCCTGGAATCCTCGAAGGGATGTAAAAACTTATTTCACACGTATATAGTTGATGACCGGTGACGATGCTCTAGATGTCGTGGACTCCACAAAACCGAGAGATAGAGAACCGGCTAAGTGTTGTTTCTAGCCATTGTATTGGGGATAAAGTCGTGAAACATATAAATGCAACAAAATGACGTTAAGTTAAACTAATTGTCCATGTATTTATTATAGTAAAATAAGAAATAAAAAATGTTAGAAAAAATTACATACGATGACTGGATAAGGGAATGGCCTTGTGTCCACACCGGGGCGAATGGCTCATCGCCCGGCGTGGAAACCTGGTTCTTGTGGTGGCGGCAAAAGGCGGAGGACCGCCACCGGTGGCGATAAAAAAAAAAAAAAAAGGACAAAGCTCATAAATATATATAGTATATATATATATGTATTGTTTATATGCATATTATATAGGAATTCTAGACAAGAAAAAAATATCTTTACCAATGTAATATCCACGGAGCCATGAACAAATCTCCTAGAAAAGAGAGAGAGAGTGTGAAAGAGCTCGAGTGGATTTCGTGCGAGAGTGACCGGAGCTCGTGGGTGCGTGCTTGGGTATGTGTGTGGATGCGGTCGGGCGCATTGATTTATAGCGATTGATCGGTGCGGGTACATCACTCGCGGGTATTAAGATATACCCCGGTAGTGATAACAACATGACTACCGGTTATTTGAATGGAGCCGGCGGTGAATACAATATCACTACCGGTTGTTTGTATGTATCCGGCGGTGAATTCACGGTGTTGTCACTTCACTTTCGGTTTTGCATGCATGCATTGTTGCGATCTTCTTTGCATATGTATGAGTAGATGCTTCGCAAAATTTGGGGTTTTGGTTATCTGTTCTTAAGGGGATATGGATGTGAATAAAATTCATTATCGTTCTTTGTTTTTGTTACATATATAACTTTATTTCATTCACATTAGATTTGGATATATACGTTGAATTTTCCTCACAATATGCGGCATATTTCATTGACACAACCGTCTTTATTATGTTCGATGAAGGGTAAAAAATGGGAACTCAAAGATATCGAAGAGACAATCAAGATTCATAACAAAAGAAATACAACAGATAAAAAATTTGATTGCATATATTTCCATAACAAAGACCTTACATTACATATATTTCCATAGCAAAGACCTTACATAGAACTAAATATACGGTAACAAAGACCAATTCACAGATAGGTCAATGCTACAATCAAAGTGTACAAACACATTAAAATTTAACCACCTCAGTAAGTCTCTTGTAGCATCTCCTCGGATCGAAGAAGTGGCGAGGCTGCTACGTGCACTCATTGAGGAGGTTGGAGGATGAGATTCACCGGGAGCTTCATCTTCAGCCCAAACTTGACCATTGGACCAAGGATGAAATCACAGTAACTTGGTCCAATGAGGGTTGTTTTTCCATGGATGCACCATATGATTCGGATACTATATGCCCATGTGCCGGGATATTGGCTAAACACTAGCACCCCAAAGCACAAGGACTCCGGACTCTTAATATGAGTCGAGTTCGATCTTGAATCATGGCACCCACGAAGTTGCAAGCCCGGTGTCTCTCCTTCATCGGTAAGACTCTTCTAGCACCTTTTTTACGTAAACCATTTTCTTGGACTAGGCATATCTCGTATGTGGAGGGCTTTCTCCCAAAGAAAGACCATATGTATGTGGAACTGGAAAGTACTACTAGCAAAGAAGATCGAGGGCGAAGAACAAGGAAAATAAGGAGAAAAAGATTTCCTAGATCCAAAACCCATGACACTAAAAATTCAAAACTAAGCCCTCTCGTATTTTGAGGAGAGGGTTAGGAACTCTTGGGACGAACCAAGAATGCAACAAGAGAGGAGGCGGGTGCAAAACACGGCGTCCCCCTTGCCGTTTAAATAGGCGAGATGGCGTGGTTGAGTCGGCCGTTGTTGTACGGAGGACGTGGCGGCAGTGCGCCAAAGATTGGTGCGATGGTCGGCCCGGTCGAGTTGAGAACTGTGTGGCCGTTGAATTTTTGAAAATCCTTTGCGGGTCTAAGTTTTCACCCGGTGATGTCGAGTGATGTCGAGTAAAGATACCAGCGCGTGAAAAGATATGCACCTACGGTGATGATACACACATCACCGGGGGTGTGAAACACCCGGCGGTGTTTTAAGCGACATTGATTTAACCCGTCGACGCTGCGGTGGTGCCCGCGAGCTTTTTCTCATCGATTCGAGACACTTTGTCGGTTTCCTAACCGGCGGTGAATGCTACCGGCAACGCGGTTCTCAAGCGGCGGCATGCATGCGGCCATGGGCCACTTTGTGAACACGCTAAGTGAGCGTGGCGGCTACTGATATTGTGGTAAAAAAAAAAAAAAATGTGATGGCTATCCGTTGGGCGGTACAAAGTTTGATTCTTTAAATAGCCCGGCGGTGTTGTGGGCGTGCTACAGACTTGTTGAGTGTGTCATTTTCGTGCTCCGGCCCGGCGAGAAGTCTCTCGTCTCCCTCCCTCCCTCCCTCCTGCTCCCTCACCCTTCGGCATCGAAGGTGCGTGTGGTTGATCTTGTAGCAATGGTAAACAATGTGAAGCATGCATTCCTTGTTTCAAAATAACAATGCTAAACTTCGATCATCGTTCTTGAAAAAATGGTCAAAAGCGGCTTGTTGGGGATCGAAGCAGGGGATTTCGGGATTGGGTGTTGGGGAAACGCCGTGCCGGCCGAGGAAGCGGCCATTGGAAACGCAGCAGCGCAAGCGCGTAGCGGTCGGCCTTTCGTGGGGAGGCGGGCGATCGCGGCGGCCATTGGATGAGCGGTCGTCTTGTTGTTGTTATTTGTTTTCATGGCGCCGCGTCTTGGGAATGACAATGGACTGCATGCATTCCATGGCTTGCTACTATATAACAACGCTCGATTTGGTACCATCTCCATCGCTAATTAGCCTCTCTCTTTCCATAAACCCCGAGGCAGCTAGCTTCTTCTTCATCGGCGAGATGGCCGGCGTCTACACCAACGAGGAGCTTTTGTTCACCGTGGCGCGCCTCCACGGCGCCCTCAGCTCACCCACCTGGCCGAAGAACTCGGCGCCAACGGTGCCTTGGCCGTTGGTGGAGAAGGCGAACTTCTACGCCTTCAAGGTCGAGGCCATCGCCGACATCCTCGCTAGGGGGATACCGGGCGGGCTGGCGGAGCTCGGCAGCCGCCCGGCGGAACGCGGCGGGCGGCGGCGGCGGGCGGGGGCGGCCGGCGGCGGCGAGGCCTGGGCGGCCGGGCGGCGGAGGAGGCGATGGCGGCGGCGCGGCGCGGCGGCGGAGGCGATGGCGACGCCGCTTTCTTTTTTTTTTTTCGTTTTTTAAATATATTATCTAGTAATATATAATGACTCTCAAGTCGTTTTTAATTCATCTCCGTTCTCTGTTTCTATTGTTTGTTTTCTTGTTCCTTCTTCATTCAACCCCTTGAGCTATCGGTTCCTTTAATTTGCTTCCCCTCCCAAATCGCTATCGGTTCTAATTCAACCCGGTTGTGTCAATCTTCAAATCGCTTTCGGTTCTAATTCAAACCCGCGAGTGATACGTGTCCATCAAGACCTTTGCCGGGGAGCGATTCAACCCGGTGGTGATCTGAATCTTCACCGCCGAATTGGTCGTATCCGTGGAGTTTTCGAGTTTCCCAGCGCTGAAGCGGTTCATCACTGCCGCCGGGCGAGGTTCAACACTGCCGGTGGATTAAATTCGGCGGTGATGCCGGCGGTAGTGATGGCGATTCTCAGTAGTTGTGAAGGGTCTTTTTTTGAAAGCATTCCACCGGGGCGTATTTGAGTAAATCTTTTAAAAAAATGCCCAAAAAGCAAAAATGACGGGTTCGATCCTGCCACTAGTTTTCAAGTTTTATAGAAAGCTATAATAACTACATTAGAAGAAACAAAACTAAAGCTTAGGATTTTTTTTTTTTTATTTGGCATAATTATTGGTTTACTAGGTGTCTTTAGTTAAGAAGATTTTGGAGATGCAATACTACTTTCTCCTAGAATAAATTAGCTTATTAAGTTAAACTTTTTTATACTTAAATAGATTTATATAAAATGTTTAAATGTTCGCAACACAAAAAAAAAAAAAAAAACATATCACAAACATATGGTTTATGACAATATCTAACGATGCTAATTTGGTATTACAAATGTTAGCCCCCTTTTCCATAAATTCGGTAAAACTTGAAAATTTTTTACTTTGATAATTCTATAAATAGATTTATTCAAGGACAGAGGTAGTTTATAATACTATTTTTTTAGAAAGGGAAATAGTTGTTAGTATCCTAGCTTCTGCATTGAGCGATGCATACAACTATTGTTAATTACACAACAACACTTCAAACACACGCAAATTCCAACAAAACGCATACACAACAAAGTTTCCAGGCCAAGTTGCATTAATAGTGCCACACACATGTCCTTCAACTGCCAGTCAGAACACCTCGTGCCGAAAACAGCCGCCAAAATGTGAGACCGTCCACCGCCATATCACGCAGGACATCGGTAACTCAAAACTGTTGTCCACTACCACCCACCCCGGCTCCTCGGCAAATTCATGCTAGACTGCCAACAGATGTGGGGGCCTCGAATCATCACGCCTACGCCCTCCTTCTAACCGTTTCTCTTCGTTGTTGACACCGCAAACTTTAGTCCACAACTAGGCTCCAACTTCCTCCCCATGACGTTAGGACGGACCGAGCACAATCTTCCAAAATGACGCCTCCAAGTATAATACTATATAACAAACAAGTATGTTCAAGATTGGTGTTTCTTGTTTTTTTCGTTGAAACCGACATCTATGAATTTGGCAAGCTGTATACACAACTTGTCGTCGATCTACAGGTGCACGACGACTGCCATTAGGATAGCTAGCTAGAACAATCGATCGGACAATAATTGTAGGAAAAGGAAAGAGTACTAGTACTATGATTTAATTATGGTGGAGTTGCTTGATGATCTGGTCTCTGCTCCTGCTCGCTCCGACTCTGGCGTTTCGCAGCATTGAAGCAAGGTCGATCCTTCCGTCCTCACGGCAGCGCCGGTCAGTTAATTGTTGTTGATGCCCCTTCCTCCGCCAACACCATGGTTGCCTCCAGCCAGCAACCGTTAACGTCGTCCGTCCTGCTGCCATTAATGCATGCCACGCTTGTCATCCTTCATCTCATCAACGAGTGCATTTCAAGAAGCACCTGCCAAGCCATGGTTACTGCAGATCCAAGCTACTACAAAGCAGATCGTCATCCGGTGCTGGCCAAACGACATTGCCATCCCCAAGGTTTCGACGTTGAGCATCATCTTCTACCTCCGACGACGGCTTTCTACATACCCTTCAGTCGTCGGAATGCACCTTTTCATCGGCTCTCGACCCACCTTCAACCGTTGCGCTGCACGGTCCTTCCATTCGGGTGTATGCGCCTTTGGCGCCCCTATAGCCCCTCGCCGGCATGTTCGTCATTGTCAGCGCCTTCGACGTTTTTGTTATGCTTATTTGGTCACTGGACCATGCTGTAATCAGGTCTTCTTTGAAGACCTTTCTGTACCTTGGCTACTTAATATATAAAGTTTTTAGTTTGTCAAAAAAAAAAAAAAAAAAAAAAAACCCCCACGTAGCTTGCAATTGCATACCAATCCTGTCCAAATTTCAATAAATTTAGCAGTATATTGATACTAATTACTCTCGTATATATCCACGGTACTGTGGAAGCATCAAGACGGATGATGGGAGGTTTTGCACCCTTATTTAGCAAAATATTACGATCTTGTGAAAACATTTCTAAATATATTGTGTCTTCATGAAGCCAATTAATCTTGATGATTTTTTTACGTTTTTCACAAATTAAAACTAAAAATCTTCAGCTCCGCAGTCGATCAAGTTTTAGAAAACATAATTGCACGTGTCCCACAGGATCGATCCAATGAAGA
The DNA here is from genome assembly GCA_015847255.1 of Hyparrhenia diplandra. Lineage (NCBI taxonomy): Eukaryota > Viridiplantae > Streptophyta > Magnoliopsida > Poales > Poaceae > Hyparrhenia > Hyparrhenia diplandra. Next base: position 241,104 of record JADLZK010011678.1, read on the forward strand.
ATGTTACTAATAAAGAATAGTGAAAAACACACAAGATAGGAAAAAAAAACCAATAAAGCCCACAAGATCGTCTCCACCACCCAAATAGCAGAAATGCCTGCTGGGAGCTGCGAGAACATGCAGGTTTCTGCATTCGAAAGCTAGCTAGTGAACACCAATTAAAAGAGAGTGGCCTACAAATTATGACACAAGCAACTAACATGCTGGTCAGAAGTGGCAATGCAAGAAAAATATGTCCATTCATTCATTCCTGTCCTCAACTAAAAAGCGATCGACGGCATACATACATGATCTGAATCAACATTTTTCAGTGTCATACTCCCTCAGCTCCAAACTGTAGGTTATTTGACTTTTTAACCCCAACTTTGATCACTCGTCTTATTCAAAATATTTGTGCAAACATAGTCAAATTTAAGTAATTTTTAAATAACTTTTATTAAAAGCATGCCACAACAAATGAATTGATATTTTGCATAAATTTTTGAACAAGATGTACGGCCAAAATTAAGGTTGAAAAAGTCAAACGATTTATAATTTGGAACGAATTTAGTACATAGAAACATTACTATCCTCAACTAAAAAAGCGCGCCAAACCAACAGAATGATGAGGAAAACCCAGCCCTATCATGTGCGTGGCAACATCTCTTCACCATTCTAGAACTTCGAGAACACGGTCCGCAAGTTAATTGATGGCTAGCTACCTCCATTCCATTGTTCCTATACAGACGACGACTATATTTTGTGTAGAGAGATAAATATGCCATACATTGTCCATTTGTGTAGAAATAGATTTTAGTCAAACTAGAATCTATCCGAAACGAGCCACCATTTCTAACTTGAGGCCTAATGCGGTACGAACATGAATGAATAATATGGGTTTGCTTTGCTGTCGGGGGCTCGCGGGTGACCGGTTGCATTCGGGACGAGTCCCTTCCCATCCATTTTCCGTGAGTTTATTTGGATGTTCATATATTTATCTCAATCCACGTCTGCTGATGTGAGTTTGGGTATAATTTGAATTAAGTTTCCCTTTAATCTACTTCAACACACATGCGGTCTGAGGCCTGAAGAATTGTCAGTACTGCCATGCTACCGTAGATTCATCAGCTTGCAAAAAGACGAAGGTAGGCATGGTTGATTTGAGTACTTGTGCAGGCACCACAGATTACTGGTGACGTGTGACATGCGCTGCGATAGAGAAAGTACATGCATACTCCCAAGACTGCATACAGCATACCAGCATGCACTTCATATATATATAGTATACTTATGTACGTATGTCGACGACTTTGGATATATAGTAGTAGGCTGAACACGTCAGGGAGCAGCTGGCGGATCTGATCGTTCTTAACCGTACCAGTCAACATCTCGTCACGAGAACTAATAAGCTGTTATGCTCACTAGCTGCGCCTGGAGAGCCGATCGAAAAGCAAGCGGACAGATCATCATTGATCGATTGGTTGCTTGTGGCAGAATCATGCGTTGGAATGGTCCGGGCGGACGGACGAGCCGCCCATGCAGGACACAATGGCGACGCGTGCATGCACACCCAGCTGCCGCGCGCAGACTGCTGCGCCGCATCGATCGATTTGGCTTGTCGCGTATCGATTAGTATGCTCCTGCTCCTGCTCCTACAACAGAAAGAGAAAAGGCACAGCGGAAGCATCGAATGTCATGACCGAACTAATCTGAACGTAGTAGTATATACAGTTGTATGCGTGTGTATCGTTTCCTATGACAACTAGATGACGCTCGGCGCCGCGAGGTACGTGTACGGCCTGCATGCTTGCCACCGTACCGTGGAACACGGCCGTCGATGCCGTATCCGTATGGAATGGTGGCCTGTGCACGTCAGCAGGTTGTTGGAACTTCAGATATACTAATCTTCCTACTACGAAAGCTGCAACAAAAAGAAGGCCATACAGCGTGCCACGTCACGTTCCTTTTCTCGCGTCGGATCGGCCGGACGGATGGCCCAGATCTGGCAAGTCTCGGTCATTTTATAAAAACACCCTCAAAGTTATACAGATTCAACCCGCAGTCCATGGCCTCTCACATGAAAAATTTTGCGGGCAAGCTCTCGGAGTTTTCTAAAATTGCGAAACAGTCCATGCCGACCACCCCCCCCCCACATGGCCTATTTGGGCCTTAATGGGCCAAATTCGGCCCAACTATGTTTCCTCTTATCTATTAAGTTTTTTTAAAAAGGAATTCATTTGACAAAACTTTAAAATTGCTTAGTAAATTGAAGAAAAATCATAAAATATAAAACCAAATTGTTTTGAAATCCTCATACAAAAATCTATGCAATGGATCCAAAATAGAACATGTTTTAATTGAAAGTTTTTTTTGCAGTACATCTATTCCTATGTTTTTTAGTAGGTACAAATGAAAACCAAATCAAAAAACATAAAAAAAAGAAAAATCCAATTATTCAAAACTCTTTATGATAAAATATCACCACATTAAACTTCCTCGCTATTTAATAAATACTTTTAGCCTCTTTCCTTCAAAAAAGTAATACTTCTACTTCAATAATAATAAAAATAAAATATAATGGCGACGCGTGCATGACACCCAGCTGCCAGTTAGACCGCTGCGCCGCATAACTAACCACCATAGTCATCCAATCACCCTAACTCTCAATGCAAAGATAAAAATAATAACACACACAGCGGAAAAAAAATATCTTATCTACCCACATTAATCTTATACAACTGTTTTAACTACATATATGAAACAAAGCCTACATAGTTAACAAAACCATTTCATAAAAAAAACTCTTAAACAAAAAAATACGGGTCCGTATGGAATGGTGGCCTGTACGCGGCAACGCCGGCGCCAATTTCTAGTACTATATATAGTCAGATAGGGGGATATATGATAGATAAGGTATGGGCGTACACGTATACTGCGTATGCTTATGCGGCTGTCTTTTGATCGATCTGCATAGACTATAGGGAGCAAAAGAGCGAGGACCTCAGATCGAGATACTGGTATATCAAAGATGGAAAAAGTCCAACGCCAAAACAACCACGTCTCAGGACCCATGCATGCAATCCGATACGTACAATGGAACACCATTCGCATAGGACCAGTGCTGCATCCACTCCATCATCACACACTGTGGCCACACGTCGACACCAGATCCGGAACGGCGGTGAACACAGAGAGACAAATGAACCATGCACATACTACAACACAAATCAAAAGAGAGTGCTGATGGCCCATGCCGTCCATGCCCGTGGACCCGCGCGCTGATGGCTGATCTGATCGTGTACAGTAGGTAGCTAGACTAACTTTTGCCGTCGCCGTTCCTCGCTATAGGTACGTACAGTGGTGCGTGGTGGACGCGCGCACTGCATGCACGTCGCTTGGTGGAGCCGTTAGACCGGCCGGGTGCATGCACGCCTGCCAAAAATAGTGTGTGCATTGATAGATCGGACACGGGTACAGTGGTGTGGTGGCGCGCGAACAAGGCTCACGTACGCAGCGCAGGACACGGGTAAAGGGGATGGGGTGCCCTGCTCGCGAGAATACGGAACTACTGGCTCACGTACGCACTGGATGGGGTTTGAGAGACCACCCGGCCTGCCTACCGATACCACCACCGCTTGTACGTACGTGACTCGCGTCGCGCGTGTCCATGGCCCCCGGCCCGCTCGCCAGATTCTGTCAAAAACGACACCGGAGCCGGGTAAATAAACCGGATTGCAGCAGATGTCCGCAGACTCTTTTTTTTTAAGAAGGAAAATGAATTGATCTTAACACATTACACCGACCCTTTTAATACATTTTCCTTCTAAAAAAAAGTAAATGCTGACATGAGTCATGGTGAGTATTGGATTCGAGCAATGTTTTAATCTATGCGCCAAGCTAATTTATATCGTTGCCAAAGTCAAGCTGGCGATCCAAATCGTCTTTTATGCGCCAACCTTCACCAACGGTTCTGATGACGTTGAAACCCAATGCAGGTCCATCATGCATTTTCTTCACCTCAGCTCAGCTCTTGTTCATCATGGTTATTATATATTTATTCGGCTTGGTGCGGTGCGCAGTAGCAACCAGCGGTCACCACGTACGTACTTTACGCTCTAGCCGATGACGACGACGCTGCTTCGTCGCGACAGTGAAAGAAAGATTCTTCAAACCAAATATACAGGACGCTTGCGAAAGGCAGGGGGGCGCTTCACTGTGATAGCATCGGTGCCGATTGCCGTGCTGGTGGGTGGGTGGTTCGGGATCCCTGTTTGATCGTCGCGGGGCGGGCGGGACCGCCGGGACGGACATCGGGACATGCATGCACGAGGGTCGATCCGGCCAGTCATGGCGCCCATGCCGGGCTGGTGAACTGTTGCTCGTTCGCCTCGCCTCGCTTCGGGTCCCTCGATCGGCAATATTGCATCTGGTCGCGACGCGTCACGCGCGCGATTTCAGATGTGCCCCTACAAATCCTGCCGAAACTAGCCACTGGACACCCGGCTGGCGGGATATATCGGAGCCGCTTTTCCCCATGCATCATCCCTCACTCCACTCGCAAAGAATCAAAGGAAAAGGAAAGAGAAAGGATTAGGAAAGAACCGAAGCCGCCAAACCCGTGACCACGAAAGGTACGTTGTGGTGTGGCGAGGATCTTATCGTTCGAGTCCGACTGCCGGGAGGATCTGGAAGCCAGGAGAGGTGGCCGGCCGGGGATGGCGTAACTGAGGTGACACGGACATCCGGTGTCGCGGGCCAGGGAGCCGCAGCCGCGTGTTCGTGAGCGTGACTGACCCAATTGATTGAGCCGGCCGGCCAGCCGCCGCGGTGACGGTGCTCTCCCTGCATCTTGCTCAACGTTAACCTAACTATAAATAGAGTAGAACCGATGCTATTATTACTACTACTTCCATTTTTATATACTCGTAATCCAAGTATATGAGAGCGACAAGGCTGCTCTTGCCAAGCGAAGTGGCAGTACTTGTACTGGTATCTTGCTAGAGACTGGCCAGAACGTAACACGGGAGGATGATGACGCGGACCGCCGGGAGTGGCTGTTCCCGTGGACGAACTGTACGCGTACGTGTGTTTGCGTTGCATCCCAAACAAGTGGTCGATCGGTGCACGCATCAATCAAACATCATCATTCATTGGGGGCCGGATCCGGGGGGGCACTGTGGAAACCTCAGCCGCTACTGTGACGTGCCACGAACCCATAGCCCTAGCCCGTAGGACGGTCGAGGAGGCGGCGGCGGAGGGTTCTAGCTTGTAGTAGGCCTAGGGTTTGGGGCTCGGGAGGAGGCGGGAGCGAGGCCGGGTCATCAAGGACGAAGAGGAGGCGGAGGTGTGGTACGCTACGATTTCGCCTTCCACGGCGGACGGCTGCGCGGAGGAGGCGAAGGCGGGAGAAGGTCTGCTTCCGGGAACCGGCACAGTCGATCTTGAGTGGCGGGACCAGGTCAGCGTCAGGGCAGGTCCGCGGGGCGAGCTAGGGCGTGCACGGACGCAGACGCGCGATCGAGCACGTCCAAGTGGACAGCGAGAGCTCCGTAGGGAGGTCCAACAAGACGCGGAGGTAGCGGTTCCGTCACCACCATTGGGGGGGGCACGGTTTGGAGGATTAGAGAGGGTGAGGTGGGTGGCGTGCGGCGGAGCGATCCGAGCTCGCTGAGGAGACTATCAGCTCCTCTGGGTTATTGAATTGGGGTGTCTAACCGTAAAATGCATGCCCGAACGACCCTTTTCCTCTAATTTGTTGCATGTTGTACTCCACCAGCTCTTTTCAGCCATGGGGACCACATCGGTGATCACCGAAATGTTGAAACACGTATTTTTTCAGTGCTCTAAGCTGAAACACGAATCCTGAGTACGATAATTGCTTTCTTTTCTTAATCTTTTACCTCTCATTTATATAATAAATACGCTAGAGTGTTTACTCGTTAATTTCCTGGACTTTAGATTTTCCAGCGACACCTTATTAGCTTGCATGGGTTTAGTGCGTGAATGGAACATAATTTGTTGTTTATATTGTTTATTATATATTCGACATTATTAATACCAGCGACAACTTTATTATCTACACCTTATTAATAATAATTGTGTGTAAAGTTTGCTATCAAATTTCAATTTGGTTTATTATACTATCAAGCAGTGCAGTTGATATTTTCAATTTGTTTCTTAACGGTTTGTTAAGATGTTTTTTCAGTTCCATTTTAAATATGTTCGATGGAAAGCCATTTCCCTTTTACGAAAAAGTTCCATTTTGGTTTATATCTTTCGATTGGAGTACACGCTACGTATCTTTCGTTTATACGGAGTGTATCCCTACTATACGTTACTATGGTACGGTTGCATGCTATACTAGTGGACCTGTTTGCCACCCATCAAGACCTAGTTTATATTGTTTCAATCTTTACTTTCCTTATTTAACTTTTATCTGTCATTAAGTACGGTCATTTCATTTAACTTTCACACAGTACCGTCATTTTACCACAACGTAAACTTTATTTGGATTTTGAGTTTTGCAGAGGGGATGGAGGCGCCACTGTCAGATATGTGCATTGTAGTCAATGGGCTTACGGTCGCGGAGAAGGTGGACACCGAGCCCTGGAGCGAGGAAAGTGTGGGGAGGACTTTAGATTTGGTAACATAGGTTGTATATGTGTGTACAACGGCGGAGCTAGGGGGCTGGCAGGGGCCTGTGCCCCCCTGCTCCTAAAGGGTGAAATTTTCTTAAGAACACCTACAAGCATGCAAGATCAGTTATTTTTAAGTGAAGAGATGCAGCCAAGTGTTATCTCCCTGCCCAATCCTCTACTCGGCCTTCCCTGATCATTTCTGATGGCTCCGCCTCTGCGTAGGAGGAGGATGCAGCTCAGCTCCGTGCCTCCGTCGGGGGGCCGAACAGCAGCAACAAGCTGCAGCTAGCTACCCCATGGATGTGTGTGCGGATCAGACATGAGAGCCCATGCTCATGGATGCATCACTGCGATGCCGCAGACCGGTCGTCGGTCCAACTGACATTGGCCCTGGCCCTTGCTCGATTGCTTAAACAAGCATGCGCACACCGAGCGTTTGCAGCCTCGCCAGTCGCCACACTGCAGCATCGCCAGACTTCGCTAGATTCCGTTTCTGATATAGAGTCTCCCAACACAACACTTCAGTCAAGAGTTCCCCAAGACCCCCTTCCCAAACGATGGGGAATGCAATGTTCACTGCGACCTCGTTCGTCCTTTCAACGGCCAGTAGTTGCGTCGTCGGCTTCCTGTTGGGGGTCGCCGCCATCGTTTGGGCTTTCACGGGAGGGCAAAGAGGCACTACCACAGGCAAACACAAACGCAAGGTCCCCTGCCGGACGAGATCGTCTCCAGTGAGTTCCGCCTCCTCTCGAGCAGCAGCAGCAGCGAGGGAGACAGCTCGGCCTGGAGCGAGGACAGCGTGGGGACGTTCGCCGTCCACGCCTCGCCCCCGGAGTCCGCCGCCACGAGCGTTACGGACGAGGAAGTTGGTCCCGCATAGTTCGCCGCCACGAGCGTTACAGACGAGAAGGCTGGGCGCGCGGAATTCGCCACCACGAGCAGTACGGACGAGGAGGCTGGGCTACTTCTGCCCGGGTACTAGCACGACCCGTGATGAGGTATACGGTTTGCACCAATCCAAATCGTTTTTTAATTCAAATTTAATACCTTGCAGATTGCATGCGGTTGATTTCAAGGAAGGAGGACATTGGATTTGATAACATAGCATATATATGTGTGTACAGTGGCGGAGCCAGAGGAGGGGCCTTGCCCCCTAACCGTTGAAGTTTTCTTAAGAACACCTCCTTCCTACTAGCATGCAAGTTCAGTTGTTTTTAAGTGAAGAAGATGCAATCTCCCTACCCCCTAATCGACCCTATACTCGACCCTCCAAGATTATTTCTGCTGGCTCCGACTGTAAGAGGAGGATGCAGCTCAGCTATGTGCCTCGGTCGGCGGGCGGAACAGCAGCAGCAAACTGCCCCATGGATGTGTGTGCGGATCAGACATCAGAGCCCATGCTCATGCATGCATCACTGCGGTCTGCTCGCTCTAGTCCTCTGGTCCAGCTGACAATGGCCCTGGCCCCTGCTCGATCGCTTAAACAAGCATGGGCACCGAGCGGCACTGGCAAAGTGGCACTATAGTCAAGCAAGCAAAGCAAGCGTCTCGTCTGTCTGTATCATAAGCCTTCTCCCGGCAGCGGTTTTAAGACAAGACAAGTCATGGGCGCGAGATGATGGGCGCCCATGTCAATCTCCAATCCTGCTTGCTTGCTTATTAGTAGCACACAGAAAACTGTTGCACGTACAAAAACCTCGATCGGTCACGGATCATAATAGTACAGTAGTATTATCTACGGTCGCGCACGGATGATATCATTCAACCAACAAGTTTCTCGCTACCGGCGGGAAAAAAAACCACCAAGAACGGACGATGGTGACAATCACGCACGCACGCACAATTGAGTTCCACGCGGCCGGGCGAGTGGCAAGCAACTGTTGCCATGGGCGGAAGGAAGGGCCCGTCCTTGTCGTGACCGTCTCACACAAGTTCCACGCCTAGTACGTAGTAGCGCATTTTTTCCGAACGCACGCGCGCGTGCGTGCGTTGACGGTCGCGGATGGACGACATGGATGGATCTGTCATCTCATCTCATCTCATCTGTGTGGAAGTCGCCTCCCTCCTGTCTGCAAGTGGACGCAAACGCAAAAACGCAAGGGGATCCATGGAGTGCCTGCACCTGTCTGTCTCTCGCCATCCGACCTCTCCTCTACCTCTAGGCGACGGACGGACGAAGACACACCACACGTACCGAATCCAAACCGGCACGCCCAGCGATACTATTTGCTCCAACGGCAGCATGCCATGCATGGCAGCCTCGCGCTGCTGGAGGCGATAGAGGACGAGAGGAGGCTCGGCTCGGCTCGCTGCCTTTTCCATGCCGTGGGCCGTAACGGCTTTTGTCTTCTTCCCTCCAACGCGTGGCCGCGCAGGATGGGCCGAGCCGAGACACGCGCACTGGCGGACACCGCGGGACAGCACGGGAAGCAGCGAGAGCGCACGCAGGCAGGCCCCGCGGCCACAGCTTCTCTATCGCCGCTCCGCCTTTTGCAGCAGAAAGCGCAGCACAGGGGAAGGCAAGCACCGCACAACGGGCGGGCAGCAACGGCACAAGACATCAACGGCAAGTGGGGTTTCGACCTCGCGTCACGTCTCGCTCTCGTTTCCTCCGTGAACACTGATATCTCAACAGGACACGCCAGAGCCGTGCTGCTTTCGCGACTTTTACCTTTTATACTCTAGTCACGGACCAGACCAACGGTGAAATTTTTTAACTGCCTACAAACCTATAGTACTCCTGTTAACCGCAGCATGCCATGCCCATTGCTAACCATGCCATGTAAAGTACAGAGGAGAAATGGAGGGCGAGAAACGACACAAGAAAAAAAAAAAAAAGAACGGACGGCCGGCATTGGAGCAGTAAAAAAACTGACGTTACGAGATGCGAACGCTAACTGACATTCGACAAGAAACGGACGACCGCGCGTCACAGCGCCGGGGCCGCCGCCGCGTCGGCATTGGCGTTGGCGTTGGGGTGCGCCGCGGCGGCGGCGTCGAGCCACCGGTCCATGGGCGTGCACTCGGCCTTGTGCGCCATCTTCCAGTGCAGCGCCTGGCACGCGCGGGAGCAGTAGTTGACCACGCCGCACACCGAGCACCGCCTGAACTCGTGCCGCCGCGTCTCGGGCCGACCGCACAGCGTCTGCGAGCACAGCCGCAGCGCGCCGCCGACGTCCTCCTCCTCCGGCGAGACCGCCGCCGCCGTCCCGGCGTTGCCACCTGGTCCTGCCACCGCCGTCGACGCCGCGGCGGCAACGAGCGGCCGTGTCGCGAACCAGTCCACCAGGAACCGGTTGGCCGCGTGCGCCTCGCCCCCGGCCGCGGCGCGGCACCCGAAGTCGCTGAGGATGCACGAGTGCCGACGCGGCGCCGCCGCAGGCGCCGACGACGCCTTGCCCGCGGCGGTGACCGCGGCCGCGAGCTCGCGCGCGTTGGCCTGGATGAGGAGGCGCCGGCCGTCCATCACGGAGCGGCGAACGCCGTAGCCGTCCTGGAGGCAGTGGCCCAGCTCGCGGAGCGCGTCGACGTGGCCCAGCGACGCCGCGCGCGCGCACAGCGCGGCCCCCGCGCGGAGGTCGCGGTCGTCCTTGCCGCCGCCGCTGCCGTTGAACTGGATCACGGCCAGCGAGTAGAGCGCCTCACGGTGCCCGCCCACCGCCGCCGCCGCCATCAGCGCCGCGCCGGAACCGCGGCTGCCCAGGCAGTAGAACCGAATCTGCATCGATCGAGCGAGCATCATCATCATCAGTTCAGCGAGATTGATCGATCCAACGTACGTACGACGATTGCCTGATGTGCTGTCGGTCCTTACCATGCCAAGAAGGTAGCAGGCTTCGAGGTTGCCGGCGTCGGCGCAGCGCTGGAGGAACCGGTGGGCGTCGTCGGACCATGCCTCGGCGCGCACCGCGAGGCACCGCGGCGACGCCCGCGCCAGCACCACCTTGCTCTGTCCGAGGTCCCTGAATCTCTTGCACCTGCAGATGGAACACACATCCAGGCCGGTTAGAACTCCAACCAGCAAACGAATCCTCGGACAGCGGACAAGAGTATGTACGTATCCAGGACGACATCAAGACGTACGTGAGCATGGCGCCGGCGAGATCGGCGGGCGAGCCGGCGGACGCGGCGACGTCCCTTAGTATGGAGACGACGAGATCGTCAGGAGCTCCTCAAACATGTCTCCGGCGGCCGACATCCGGACAACACCTGGAGCAGCAACCGCCGCCAGTGACCCCTCGGCCGACCTCCGCCTCTTCCGGCGGTGCGTCTCAGGGCCGTCGCCCACCGGCGCCGCCGCGTTGTTGCAGGAGTAGAAGGAACCGCGCCTCGTCTTCATAGCCGTACGTTCGTTGCCGTTGCCGGTTCCTTGGTTGAGGTGAGTAGAGATCTTGTTCCCGTTGGGAGAGCGAGAAAGGAGAGGAGAGGAGAGGGGGTGGCGTGGGTGCGAGAGGTGAGCAGTTATATAGGAGGAAGGCGAGGCAAGGCAGAGGCAGCCGAGCCGAGGATGAGGAGGACATGGACAGGGTCGTGGCGTCGTGAGGTGCGAGGAAGGAAGGAAGGGGGAGCGCCGCGCCGAGCGCGGGTTCGGTTCCACCACCACCACCTCCGTTCCGTTGCGACTTGGTGCGGTCAACAGGGACGCTGACCGGAGGAGGGTTGCTTCAAGGGGAGCACACTTGGATGCAAAGCCTCTCCCTCCTTTCTTGATACTCCCCCCCAACCCTTCTCTCTCTCCTGTCCTTTTTCCCCTCTCTCTCTCCTCACCTTTTCCTCACTCAGCTTTTGAGGCACACACACATTTCTCTCTTTTTTCTTTCTGTTTTTTCAGTTTCCTAAATTAGAGAGAGAGAGGAGGGAAACCGGGAGAGAGAGAGGTGGTGGGGCACTGAGGAGTGGGCCCATTCATGATTATGGTTAGTGAGTGCTGTATCTTTGGCAGCCTTTGATTTCTTCTTTGTTTTTTTCCCTGCCATTCATTCACATCAGTGCAATTTGCATCCTTTGCTTTGCTTGGCCAGCTGGGTTGTTTGTTTGCTTGTTTTTTTATTATTCGTTGCTGGTTTTATTTCCCAGTCCCTGATTAAAGGAGAGAAATTAAAGAAAGAGAGCGTGGGGCCATCAGGTTTGTTCCTTGTGTCCTCACAAACATATACTATGGCTGGCCTGGTTTGGTAACACCACCGGTCTCATATAGCTAGGGTTGGGTTGGTGACATGGATATCTTGCTGGATATGGATGCTGAGATAGTTTTGGCGTGGCACACCAACATGGCAATTTGCATTGGCATGCAGGTAAGATTGCAGCATGCAGCAACATACATAGGGTGCCTGTGATTCGCAGGCTGGGGTTGGCACAACAACAAATAAAAGACCTTGCTTCCTTGCCTTGATTGTGATTGGTGCTGTCGATCTTGCTAACAATTGAAGCTTTGGCTGCTGCCTAATTTGGTGCTGATCTTCCTTCCTCCATGGCATAAATAAATTATGTCTGCCGGTGATGGTTTTAGCTCCAAGGAAATGGTTGCTTCGGCGCGTTGCGGAATTGGTGGGTGTTACTGATTTTGATTAACCAACCTGACTAGTACGTTCAATGATGATGTGTGTGTGTGCAATGGTTTCAGAGAGAAGAAGGAGAGAGATATTTCACGTGTCTAAACTTGCTCTTACGTACGTTTCAGCTCAAGGGAAATAATTAGCTAGGTTCTCCCTGAAATATGTGCCAGTTGGCACCATTAGCCTGCTTCCCGGGAAGGACACACTAAATGTCTGCCATCTGTGATTTGGTTGGTTAATTGACAGTTATTCAGCGAGAAATTACCTGGCAGCTTATTATTTCGTACGTATCGCTCTCTTCAAGTTTCTTGATCTGTATAGGTTAACACGTGTTTAAATACAGTTGCTCTTTTAAAATTTGTGTTTGATTAAGTCCATCAGCTCAATATTTCCTTGCTAATTAAATAAATGATAGCAGGTGAGCTGTTCACAGTTTCTTGGTAATTAATTAAATGAGCCGAGCCTAGAACGTATCCGGTGAGAATTAAAATAACAGAGAACGCCATTAAAAAATGAGACGTTTTGATCCTTGCCATAAAAAGTGAGACATTTTGAAAGGGAGAAAAAGACAGGTGTAGTATAGTACTGTAGAGAATATTGTTCATGGATGCATGTTCGTATGAAACCTCGTTAGCATTGACATGCTACCAAAATCGAGTCGTCGAGTTGTTTTCACCGCATTCACACCTAACATTATTTCACTGGAGACAGCAGGTAAAAAGTATACATCCATCGATCCCTTATTACGTACTTCAGGCACGTGATTATTCTATATAGACCCAATGTTTAACGTCAGCAATCATCCACATTGTACATTTTTCTATATATAAGTTACCTATTGTAAGCAACAACTTTTTTTTTTTTTTTTCCATGCGTATGTGCATTAGTCGTGCCATATTCAACACGTACGTACTAAAAAGGAAATTTCTCATTCACATGGCTAGAGACCATATGCATGTCTGCCAGGTGCCGCCAGCTGATATTCTGGACAAAGGGAAAAAATAAAACGGCTTTGATTGCAAGAAAAAGGCAGTGGAAGATAAGGGAAGACGCCGGTAATTCGTGGATTAGATTAGAAATGGCAGTTACGTTTGCAGGGGCAGGACGCTAGCTGTGTGGATCTCTAATTTCTGGATTTGGACGCATTTCTCTCAACGGTGTAGAAATGGCGAGAATTAACGGCCGTAATTTGTTCCAGAAATAATGGAGTGGCCAGGAAGTTGTCAAAAAAAAAAAAAATGGAGTGGCCAGGCAGAACTTTCTAACCCTAGCTGCAGCCTCGGCGCTTGTGTGACCGATCATCGATTGGTCTTTGCTTGCTTCCAAAGGCTTCAAACCTCCTCCTGTTTTTCTTGCCCTCAAGCCTTTTTTTTTTTTTTTTTTTGTCTTTTCAAGCTAGCTCCCCCGCCGGCCATATTCTTATTCTTAAATATAAAAAACATATAGTAATGTCCAAAATTCAGGATTTTTTTTATTTTAATTATAATATCTATATCTAAATAAAAGAATAGTGGTTCGTTTGAAGCAGATTCTATTTCTGACTAAAACTTATTTATATGAAAGCAAACAGTATATCTCTCATATTTATCTCTACACAAAAAATATATATGCATATACTAGTCCCCTATATATTTGGAATGATGGAATATGGAGCTAGATAGCCATCAATTATACTTGTCGACCGTGCTCTCGAAGTTCTAGAAAGGCGAAGAGAGGTTTCACATACACATGATTTTAGGGTTGGGTTTATCCCATCATTCCGTTGGTACGGCACACGAGAACCATCTGATGAATCAAGGCCTTGAGCGGTGCAGTAGAGCATCAATCAATTCTCCTCTGCGGCATCGATTGTCTGAAGCCCAGCGTTGGCGCCTAGAGGTACATCCCAATCAATAAGTTCCGCGTGTCTTAAAAGTAAATGAATGATCTCTCAGCGGTCTACTCCAACAAACGTGCGGCGCATTGGCGGGAACAACGAGAGAATGAGGACACAGGCAAACCTCATCAAGGGGCGCCTCACCGTGGCCGGTGATCTTGTTGTCTTCCCATAGGGCATAGGACAGTCCGTCTAATGGGGTACGGATAACAAAATACTAAACTACCCTTAAATATAATTAAAGTTGAAAAACAAACTAACGGGAGGAACCGTGGTTCCTCCCAAGCACTAAAAATTCTCTAAAAGTAAATGAATGATCTCTCAGCGATACTACGTGTACATATACACGGCCGGGCACGTACAGATGACACATCCATGCATCAGTGTGTTTGTATGACACTGAAAAAATGTTCATTCATCGATCGCTTTGTAGCTGAGGATAGGAACGAATGAATGGACACATTTTCGCTTTATCACTTCCGACCAATATGTTAGTTGCTTTAATTTGTAGGCCCTCTCTTTTTGGTGCTCATTGCTAGCTTTCGAATGCAGAAACCAGCATGTTCTCGCAGCTCCCGCAGACATTCAACAATTTTGTGGATGGAGATCTTGTGGGCTTTTTTTTTTTTGGCTATCTTGTGTTTTTTTTTTTGAACTAATACATAAAGATGTTTCACTATTTTTTCTTATTCAATCATTGGATCGATCCTCTTATGTTTTCTAAATCTTTATTGACTGTGCCGATATATATAAAGCAGAAGATTTTGTTTAATTTTTCTTTTGGGAAAAACAAAAACAAAGTTATCAAGATTCTCTTGATAAAGACACACCTATATTTATAAATGTTTTGACAAGATCACAATATATATGATTTTTTTTGCTAAATTAAGGTACAAAACCTCTCCTATCATCCTCCCATGGCCGCCCCACTCGGTTGAGGAAGTGGCTGCTTTGCTTTAGTCACTAGTCGCTCATTGGTTTCCAGTTTAGCGTACCACTCTAAGTGCCACCGTTAAAGACGATGTCTTATGTTTGTGTGTTTCGCCTAGCGGGCTCGTTATGGGAGTACATTGGGATGTAAAAAACATTTCCACTTCTCTTAATGCAGAAGATGCATGTGCATGGGTTCGAAAACCTCTCCTATCATGCGTCTTGACGCTTCCTTCCATGGGTCAGTGTCGTGGATATATATATACATGTAATTACTATGATAATTAATTAAAATGAAATTTGGGCTAGCTAGTATGCAATGCAAGCTGCGTGGTTGATGAAGGCCGATCGATAAGCAAGCATGGCATTAATGGCAGCAGGACGGACGACGTTGGCTGCTGGTAATGGCAGCAGGACGAGAGGGGGCAACCATGGTGCAGTGTTGGCGGAGCAAGGGGCATCAACACCAACAACTAACCGGCCGGCGCTGTCGTGAGGACGGATGGATCGACCTTGCTTCAATGCTGCGAAACGCCACGGGGGCTCGGAGTCGGAGCGCGAGCAGGAGCAGAGACCAGATCATCAAGCAACTCCACCATAATTAAATCATAGTACTAGTACTCTTTCCTTTTCCTACAATTATTGCCCGATCGATCGTTCTAGCTAGCTATCCTAATGGCAGTCGTCGTGCACCTATAGATCGACGAAAAGTTGTGTATACAGCTTACCAAATTCATAGATGTCGGTTTCACGGGAAAAAGAAAACAAGCAACACCAATCTTGAACATACTTAATTGTTTGTTTACATAGTATTATGCGACGTGGCGCCAATGACTATCCTTAGAGGCATCATTTTGAAATATCGTTCTAGCTAGCGTCATGGCGCGGAAGCTGGAACCTAGTTGAGGACTACAGTTTGCGTTGAGAACAACGAAGAAAGGCGGTCAGTAAGAGGGAACTGACGTGATAATTCGAGGCCCTCACATCTGTTGGCAGTCTACCACGAATTTCGCAGGAGGCTGGCGTGGGAGGTGGTGGACAATAGTTTCGAGTTACTGATGATCTGCGTAATATGGCGGTGGATGGTCTCATATTTTGGCGGCTATTTTCGGGCGGGAAGGTGTTCTGACTGGCAGCTGAATCCCGAAGGACATGTGTCTGGCACTATTAATGCAATTTGACTCGGAAACTTTGTTGTGTATGCGTTTGGTTGGAATTTGTGTGGGTTTGAAGTGTTGTGTAATAAACAATAGTTGTATGCAGCTGGGACACTAACATATTCCGTTTTCTAAAAAAAAAACATTGTATTATAAACTACCTCTGTCCTTGAATAAATCAATTTCTAGAATTTTCAAAGTCAAACATTTTCAAGTTTTACTGAATTTATGAAAAAAGAGGGCTAAGATTTGTAATTAATTTATTTGCAAACATTTAGACATTTTACATAAATCTATTTAAGTATAAAAAGTTTAACTTAATAAGCTAATTTTATAGAGCATCTCCAAAAGGTTCTTAACTAAAGACACCTGCTAAACCAATAATTATGTCAAACAAAGAAATAAAATACTCCTATGAAGCTTTAATTTTGCTTTTCTCTAATCTAGTCAGCTTTCTAGTCAGTGCGCGGGAACACACACAAGACAAACATCTGTGAGTTGAGGGAGAATTTAATATATTCTCATTTTTTAGGTCTTGTTTTGCAAAACTATTGGTAGAAGGCGTTTTTTCAAAAATAAAAATAGAACGCTATTTTAGAGAGCTTTTATATAGGACAAGCATAAATTTGCCACCGCCTTAAACTGTTATTACTGAAAATTCTCCTAAAATTTGCAAAAAAAAAAAAAAAAAAAAATTGCTGTATTGTGTGGCTTTCTCATCTCACAAAAAAAAAAAAAAAATCAGTTGCAATTTGCAAATGTCCTTAGTAATAATAGATAGTACTAAAATGATTATATATCAAGGTGAATTTATTATTTTAATTAAACTCTTCCTCAGCTGGGACACGGGAATTCTCATGTTCTCTCAAGAAATGAACCGGTAGGTAATAAAGTTCCTATTTTCCAGATGGCGCGGCTTATGGATTTCAAACATTATGTTTTAACATGCGAGAATCATATACTGCAAATGAGGAGGAAAAAATAGTTCAGGCTGCCTGCACAAAAGTGGGTCTGTCGGCCTAAAAAAACAAGAACTGCACGCTCCATCTTTTAAGCATGTCTACTTGTATATATATAACAAATTGCTTTGACTTGGGTCATCACGTTATATCATTGGCTTCATCAAGCCGGGCCGGCGACCGGTTCTGTTCAACTACGGTTGTTTGTACTGTTGAAGCTTGTTAGGCTCGCTCCTGGCCGGCCGGACCCCTTTGCTTGAAGAGGGGACAAGTGTGTGCACACCCAACCCCCTAGCTAACCCCCATGCACTACTTATCTTCTTTTAATAAAGTTGATCCCAGTGGAGTGCATTGTTGGCTTCTAACTAGCTTACCCAGGGATGCTACCTATATCCATCCTTCATCAGCTAGTTTGAGTCAAAGGGCATGCATCTGGCAACTGGGCATATATCTTATTCTCTTCTCCATATATGCATGATGCATTAGAATAACATCTTGCCAAGATCATGTTCCTGCTCCCATATATACTGCCTTACCACTTTGCGTAGCTTTACCAAGACTACAAATGTGCTTTAGGTGGCTAGCTAACTAGCTATAACCTCCTCTTGAAACTTGAATAGTAGTAGTAACATGCATGCATATATATCCAAGCAGCGTGTCTAGATCGACCTGAAAGATCTCACTTGCACAGCACACTTGTATACGTATATGTATATATAATATATAGTGGCTGACACCCACAACTGCAAGAAGCCATTCCGTTTCTTGCTATAAAATCTGGTTGCTTCAGAGAACCTTGTAACAGTAGTATTCTATGTGCCGCCCAAATTGATATTGAAGGAACCTCTAGAGAGGTCGTTTGAGGACTTTGTACTAGGAATATTGTATTGGATACAATGTGGATCATCATGATAGCTAGAAGCTAGTAGCTAGTAGCTCGCAAGACACGGGAATGTCAATCAGTTCTCACTAGTTTAGCTAGAGACCGAGATGCGCGTTTCAGATAACTCTTGTGCTCACCAGCTGTTTTACTTCTGATAACACGAAACACACCAGCCGCCCTCCTGGTTTTGAAAAATCAGCATGTATATGGTGGATCGGAGAAACCTTTGAAAAGTTTGGGTTGTTGCTCTGCTTTGAATCTTTGCAAGAGCAGCAATTTGAGTCAAGCAAGTTTCCCCTTGATCCTCCTGCTTTGTTGAATTCGAGGAATTGTAAACCTTATTACTTACCGAGAATGGACAAAATAAACTACGTACTGCCACAGATTCAGATGGGTGGCAATGGCAGCATCGTATTTTTCGATATGTCACCAGAAGTATTATAGATATTATTATTATTACTATATAGGAGTACGTCAACCACATCAGTAGTATTACAGAAGTACTCAACTGAAAAGCTATTAAGCTAAGATGATCAAACAGCCGCAACTAAAAAGCTCTTGGAGCGAGACTCATCCAGAATGAACGACTTTAATTTGAACAAGACACAGGCCCAGTCACAACCACATGAAACAAACCCTTTGCATCCTTTTAGTTACTAATTGCTGGAAATCACCATCACAAACAAATGTATTCAAAGGGCTTTCAATCTGCATGGAAGACGCGGATTAATCTAAAGATTTTTAAGATTCAAGTTACTTCATCCGTTATAAATTACGAGTCCTTTTGGCTCTTTTTTTTTTTGAGACCGCGCCGTTGCGCGTTTTCATTAATGAAGCAGAATAAAGTTCAAACAACAAGACGCCACGGTAACCAAGCAATTACCGAAGCAGAGCCTAACAACTACTGGATACAATAGCAAAGATTACATATGGACCAGTTTGCGACAAAACCATCCGCCGTAAGCATGGCTAGGCGACCTCCTCAACGAGGCCCTCGGTGTTGAGGTCCATGGCAGAGAGGTCAAACCGTCCCTCAAGAAGCATTTCAAAAGGCGACACCTTTTGGCTCTTTTTTTTTTTTTTTTTTTTAGCCGGCGGCACAATAAAGTTCAAACCCCGAAGGCGTCTTTGGCCATCTCTACATATGGACGGTTCGCGACAAAACCATCCCCCTCATGGCGGCACCTCATCGGGCCCCGGTGTTGAGGTCCATGGCAAGAGTCAATTGGGCATTTCAAAATCGCATTAGGCGTCCTTGACCATCCCTTGGTCGCCTCCCGTCCCGGCATGTCGATTACCCGGCTTCCGACCAAGAGCAATTGGGGCGCAAAATGCATGTGTGGAGGCTGGATTGCGTGCCCGACGGAGGCGTGGTCCCCGACTTGATCGGTGGCGATGCGGCGGCACGCACGCAAATCCTCGATCTCTGGCCGGGACTCGGGGCTCGGCGAGAAGTGATAACCTCATCTGCCGGCGGAGGCGGGCGGTCGTGAACTCGCCGCCACAAGATCAGCCCACCGGTCGGCTGTCTTAGGGTGCGGGGCGAAGGGCGGACATCCTACAAGGGGCATGGCCGCGGGCATCCGGCCACAAGCTTATCAAGCATTGGGTCCCCCCTCCACCACCCCCGGCGGGAGGCATCGCGACCACATGCCGGCTCGAGCAGCGGGTCGACGTGTACACTCACGGTGTAGACCTTCCCGGCCCAGTCGAAGCACCGATCGGCCCGAGCTGCGCGGCGTCGTCGGTCGAAGGGTGGACATAGAATCACGGCCCCTCTGTGCGCCTTCG